>BHFT01036671.1:0-58277 GCA_004320025.1 Laticauda laticaudata | reverse complement strand
TCCCCCCCCCCCCACCTCTGAGTCGTTCTGCTCTTTTGTTTCTTTGCATGAGCCAAAAAAAAAAGGAAAAATGGGGAGAGGGGAAGGAGAGGGGAAAAAACCAGAATCCAGGAGGATTGAGGGAGAGTATTCCCCATTCTCCAAAAGAGAAGCTTCTGATTCCAATTATTTCCTCGTTGGGAACCTCTGCAGCAGCAGCGAACAATCTCTGCCGTTTGCAAAATAAAATGAACCACCTCTCTAATCGGATGGCATTTTGTTTTGATTTTTTTGCTTGCAGAGTCCTTGTTATTCCGGGGGAGGGGGGGGGACTAGGAGAGAGGGAGGGGGGGGAGAGTTTCAGCTCCATGCCCTGGTTTTAATGACAACGAGGAGACATTTCACGAGCCAGTTTCATCCCCTGGTGAGTTTAACCTCCTCCAACCTGCATTATCCACCTTTTTCATTTATGTGAACAAAGCATAAAGGTTTCCACCATGGCTGCCAGTTTTCTTTTTTAAGGGGGTGGCATGGCTCCCCTCCCCTCGCATTCATCACTCTGGCATGGATCCGGCTTCCACATGTGGAGGAAGAAACCAAAATTCACCCCAGGATGAAAGGAAGGGGAGGAAAAAAATACCCCAGTCTCTTTTTATTGTTATTACTAGCTTGATACCCGTACTTCGCTACGAAACTGTTGTCATCAGGCTGAGTTTTTGAGGAGGAAAATAAGGGGAGGGGGGGGAAATCTGCCTCTGCCTACCAGCATCCATCCGTATTCATCTGGCTGGCGTCCTGTCAGTGTGTGAGAGAGTTGAGGGCTGTTTGGAAACTGAAGCAGTATCTGCTGTGTGAGCAAGGAGACAGCAAGGAGCTTGGGTGTGGCTTAGCTCAACTGTTCTGTACTAAACCTGTTGCTGCTGTGAAACTGAAACTCCTCTGCTTGCATTTTGCATTTGGAAGAGAGTTCTTTTCAGGTGGGGAGGGAAAGTAGAACTCCTGAGCATCAGAGCATGATGATGATGATGATGACGACGATGACGACAACAACAACAACAACAACAACAACAATAATAATAATAATAATAATAATAATAATAATAATAATAATAATAATAATAATAATGGAATACTAATGTTCTGATAGTCATTTGGAAAAATCCTTTCTTAGTGAGCACCTAGAAGCCAAGAGGAAAATACGTGCCAAATTTCAAGTTTGTAGGCGTTACGGTTCTGGAGATTGTATAATGACGTGTGAGGGATATTTCACTTTTATATAGAGAGATTATATAATAATGATGTGATGCTCGTTTTAAGTTGAGGAGTGTGGATTAAACCTGGTAGGTAAGAGCAATAGGACTTTCCAGCCCTACTTTAGGGGAAGTGTGGGGAACAGCACAGGTGATCTTTGACTTATAACAGTTCATTTAGTGACCGAGGTTACAAGGGCGCTGAAAAAAGTGACTTGTGAGCATTTTTCACACTTTATGACCGTTGCAGCCTCACCAGCATCACGTGATTTACATTCGGATGCTTGTCAACTGACTCACATTTATGATGGTTTGCAGTGTCCCTTTTTGCGACCTTCCGACAAGCAGAGTCAATGGGGAAGCCAGATTTCACTTCACAACCGTGTCACTAACTGAGCACCTTCAGTGATTCACTTCAGAACTGTGCCAAGAAAGGTCATAAAATGGAGCAGAATTCACCTTAACCAGATGTCTCGCTTGGCAACAACAGATTTTGGGCTCCATTGTTGTTGTCGTAAGTCGAGTTCCTTGCCAGCATTTACCACAGATCTGTTTTCTTTTTTCCTTGTTGGCACTCTTCCAGGTTTCCATGGCAATTCAGGTAAAGGCAAAATCAGTCATTTTCGGGAAACCATTTTTACAGCCTTTATAGCTGCAGGCCATACTTGACTGGAACAACAAAATAACAGAGTTGGAAGGGACCTTGAAAGTCTTCTAGTCCAATCCCCTACTCAAGCAGGAGACCTTATATCACTTCAGACAAATGGCTTTCCTGTCTTTTCTTTAAAAGAAAAAAAAAACCCCAGTGATGGAGCTCCCAAAATTCTGGAAGAAAGCAATTCCACAGATTAATTATCCTCACTGTCAGGAAATTTCTCCTTAGTTCTAGGTTGTTTTTCTCCTTGGTTAGTTTCCATCCATTGCTTCTTGTCCTTGTCTCCTTTTATGCCTTTCTTGCCACAGTTGTGAAGTAAATCCCTGCAGTTGTTCACTGAGTAACATGATTATTACAGATGAATAAGGTTGGAAGGGACCTTGTAGGTCATCTAGTCCAACCAAGCGGGAAACCCTAGACCATTTCTGACAAATGGCAGTCCAATCTTTTCTTGAAAGCTTTCAGGGATTCAGCTCCCACAACTTCTGTTCCATTGGTTGATTGCTCTCCCTGCCGGAAAATTTCTCCTTATTTCCAAGTTGAATCTCTCCTTGTTCAGTTTCTATCCATTATTCCTTGTCTGACCTTCAGGTGCTTTGGAAAATAGCTTGACCCCTTCCTCTCTGTAGCAGTCCCTCAAATATGACTGCTATCCTGTCTCCCCTGGTCCTTCTCTTTACTAGACTAGCCAAGCCCAGTACCTGCAACCGTTCATTGTATATTTTAGCCTCCAGTCCCCTAATCCTCCTGGTTGCTCTTCTCTGTACTTTTTCTAGAATCTCAACATCTTTTTTATAATGTGGTGAACAAAACTGGATGCAGTACTCTAGATGTGGTCTTACTAAGGCTTTATAGAGTGGTATTAGTTGATCTTGATTGAATCCCTCTGTTAATTCAATTTAGGATTGCGTTAGCTTTTTTGGATTCTGCTGCACACTGATGGCTCCTATTTAGGTGCTTGTTCAAGACTCCAGGATCCCTCTCACAGTTACTGCTATTGAGCCTGGTTTCACCCAGTCTATATGGCTACTTTGAGTTTTTCTTGCCTACGTTAAGAGAATCAGGTTTCTCCATAAGAAAATCGTAAAAGGTAATTCTATAACCCTGGGACACTGCAACCATCATAAATATAAGACAGTTGCCGAGTGTCTGATTTTTGATCAAGTGACTATTGGGATGCTGCAATGCTCGTAGGTGAAAAACAGCCATAGGTGACTTTTTTCAGTGTGTGGTAAGTTCAAATGATGGCTAAACAAAAGCTAGTAAGTTGAGAAGAGTGTATAAGAACAATTCAACAATTCCCCTATAAGAACAATTCAAGTAAGAACTATTGGACCAGAGCGATGGTGAGGTCTTCTTGTTTGACCTCTTTAGAAAGGGGCCTAAAATCTAACATCTCTCTAAGATTTGGTACCAAGAGAAGAAGATAGTTGGAGCTCAGGTTGTATTGTGAGGTCCTTGGTGCTGTCTGAACTTGGTGGTTTTCTTGCAGACATTTCAATACCCAACTAGGTAACATTATCAGTACTAGAAGGGAGTGGGGTTTGTGAAGAGGAGGAGGTGGGAGGAGGAAGATGACTGTGGAGTCCTTGGTGCTCTCTGAGCTTGGTGGTTTTCTTGCAGATGTTTCGTTACCAAGTAAAGTAATATCCCTGGGGAGGTTCAAACAGTCCCTAAGCAACCCGTCATAAGTCCCGGACTTCCTGTAGTTCCATTTTCAGCCAAGTGGGGAGAATCTCCACAATGACAAGTTTATTTAAAAAAAAAATTATCTTTTTTCGAAAGGACTCCGTGGTATCATGCAATACTGCATTGCTCGGTTAATTTATGGGATTCTCGCTTCCTCTTTGCATAACAAAATAGCAAAATATAACAAAAGGCTGTTTGTGCAGCTGAAAAAAAAAGGATTTTGTTTAAAAAAAAAAAGACCGAACACTCTAAAATAATTACAGAAAAGCCTGGATCCCCCATCCCCACCCAACTGGGGGTTGAAGTCAGCTATATGTTGATTACATTTCCCTTGAACACCAATTATTCTTCAAGCCAGTAGAATGGTCAATGAGCGGAGTTGTTCCGCGAAGGCTTGTTTAAAGCTGAAAGGACCCCCCAAAATCAATAGGTGATTGTTTTAAAAGTGGAGAATTGCTTAGTTCCACAGCACTGGAGGGTCAGTGAAAACCATTATAAATCATCTGTCTTTTTCTCTCTCTTCCCCCCCTCCCATCAGAGGGGTCCATTAATGCCCCATTTTTACTTCACAGATGATGGGAAATGCACAGCACAATTTGGCAACTGAACCTGGGAAAGAGGGAGAAGGATGCAACAGCACTAAATTTAGCCACCGGTGTTTCACTTGGATTTTTTATTTATTTTTCTAACTGCGTTTGTGAAAAATGCTCTCCCGGCTTTAATCGGTGTCAGTGCCTAGCCTGACGCTTGCAAGAGATTCAATGCTGGGTTTAGTCAGGAACGCTTGGCCTCATGATGGCGAAACTATGGCACGCATGCCACAGATGGCACGCAGAGCCATTTGTGTCGGCATGAGAGCTACAGGCAAGCTTACCTCACTGGGCATGTGTGTGCCTCCCAGCTGATTTTCGGCCGGTTTGTGGTCTTTTTGAGGCTTTGCAGGCCAAAAAACTAGCCCCGTTTCATCACTTCCTGTTTTTCCGAAAATACAGGAAGTGACAAAACAGGGCTAGTTCTCGCCCTGCAAAGCCTGCAGAAATCTTCCTCAAGCCTTTGGGAGACCGAAAAAAGCCTTAAACCAGCCGAAAATCAGCTCTGAGGTGCAGTGCAGGTAAGAGAATGGCGTGGGTGGGGATTACACACGCATGTGTAGGCAGCGTGGGGGGCACACATTGCCTTCTGGGTGCTGGCTCATGCGAGCGTGCGCACAGTTTTTGGCACAGGAGCCCAAAAAGGTTAGCCACCACTGGCTTAGCCTATGCTGAATATAAAAATGGGAGGGTTTATCATGGCAGGGGTGTCAAATTTAAGTCACGGGGACCAGATCCAGCCCCTGGGGTGCTTAGATCTGGCCCACAGGGCCTTCCTGGAAACAGTGAAGGACCGACCCGCGGTGCCTCTGCCCGCAAAAACAGCCCTCCCGAGCTCTGTTTTCGCTGACAGAAGGTTGCAGGAGGCCGTCACAGCCGAAAACGGAGTTCAGGAGCCCGTTTTCAGTGGCAGAGTGCTCAGGCCGACAAAGGTGCCCCCGACATGAGTGACATCAAGCTGGCCACACCCACTCCGGGCCCCCAAGGTCAAACACAACCCTGATGCGGCCCTCAATGAAATCGAGTTTGACACCCCTGTATTATGGGGTGGAGAAGCAAGGAATTCTTCTTGGGGGTCTCCAGTATGGACAGACCAAGATAATATTGAGGAGCAGCGGGAATGGTGGATAATGAACCCTTTCTGTGTCTTATGAGTTGCCACTGTGATGGGCTTACAACCAGTGGAACAGCTTGCTTTCAGAAGTTGGTTTTCAGAAGAAAAACCCAAAGTACACATGTAGACTGGGTGAAACCAGGCTCAATAGCAGTAATGGTGAGAGGGATCTTGGAGTCTTACTGGACAACCAGCTAAATATGAGACAGCAGTATAAAGTGGTAGTCAAAAAAGCCAATGCAATCCTAAATTTGTATTAACAGAGGGATTCAGTCAAGATTAGATGAGGTCCTAATACCACTCAATAAAACCTTAGTAAGACCACCCCTAGAACACTGCATCTGGTTTTAGTCACTCCACTATAAAAAAGATGTTGAGACTTCAGAAAAAGTACAGAGAAGAGCAACCAGGATGATTCGGGGACTCTAGGCTAAAACATATGAAGAACGGTTGCAGGAACTGGACATGGCTAGTCTAGTGAAGAGAAGGACCAGGAGAAACTTTCTGATAAGGACAGCAATCAACCAATGTTGCGGGAGCGGAAGTTGTGGGAGCGTCATCACTTGAGACTTTCAAGAAGAGATTGGACTCCCATTTGTCAGAAATGGTCTGCTTGGGCAGGGGGAGGGCTGGACTAGATGACCTACATGATCCTTTCCAGTTCTGATTATCTGTTATCTGTTCAGTTGTAGGGGCTTCGTCACTGGAGGTTTTTATAGAAAAGACTGGACAGCCACTCATCTGGAATAGCAATAGCACTTAGACTTATATACCACTTTACAGTGCTTTGCAGCCCTCTCTAAGCAGTTTACAGAATCAGCCTATTGACCCCCAACAATCTGGGTCCTCATTCTACCAACCTCAGAAGGACGGGAGGCTGAGTCAACCTTGAGCCTGGTGAGGCTCAATCTGCCAAATTGCAGGCAGCTGGCAGTCGGCAGAAGTAGCCTGCGGTACTGTGTTCCGACCATTGCAGAATGGTATAAATCCAACCTAGAAGTTAGAAGAAAAGTTCAGACAGTGAGAACAATTAATCGGTGGAATAGCTTGCCTGCTGGAATTGTGGGTGCTCCATTGTTAGAGGTTTTGAAAAATAGACTGGACAACTATTTGGCTGGGTTGGTATAAGGTTTCCTCCCTTGAGCAGAGATTGTTGGACTAGAAGACCTCCAAGGCCCCTTCCAGCTCTATTCTGATTGATGGGCAGGCTCCATTACAGTGGTAATTTGGGGATTACCTGTGCCTTTTCTAAACTTCAGGCTTTCTGGCACGCTGCTCTCTGGCGTATCGCCAGGCACGTATGTACAAAACATGGGGGAGGTGATGTCATGCATCATTGCATTGTTGGTGCAAATGATGAAATTCTGCCTCATGTGACAACCAAGGCAGATTGCAAAAGTCCTGCCCAGTTGTGCAATGGAGCTCATGAGTTTGTGGCCGCTTATAACAGAGTCCCCTACCTGTAGAATCGTGAGTTTGATGCTTCGGTGGCCTTTTGAAATGACTTTTCTGTTCCTGGAGATCCATCTTGTTCGTTTGGCCTTCAGAGGTAATTCCTGCAGCATTTTAACTCTGTTCAGCCTGGCTGGGCCATTCCAGGATGAAAAGACACACACACACACACACTTTCCCTCCCTCCCTCTCTCTCCCTCCCTCCCTCTCTCTCTCTCTCCATCCCCCCTTCTTTCTCTCTCTCTCCCTCCCTCTCTTTCCCTCCCTCCTTCTCATTCTCTCCCTCCCTCCCTCTCACTCTCTCCTTCCTTCTCCCTCCCTCCATGAGATTTCTCATATCAGTTCCCATTCAATTTGATGGGCAAGAATTTATTTCCCCAAATTTATGTTCAGGAAAAGCGTGGAACAATTTTTATGATGGTGAAAAGGCTAATTATTTAGTGTCCAATCTCTCTCTTTCTCCCTCCCTTTCTCTCCCCCCCCTCCCTCTCCCCTCCCTCCTTTTCTCTCCCTTCCTCCTCCTTTCTCTCCCCCTCCCTCTCTCCCCCTCTCTCTCTAACACACACACACACACACACACACTTTGAATTTCTTCCCAGCTGAGGCCAACAAGGGTCATGCGCCATGCATTTTCCTTGCCATGCAGAATCACAGTCCCGCTTTTCCACCTAATTTCACTCAGGTCTTATTTATTTAACCCCATCCTCTCTTCTGGGT
Organism: Laticauda laticaudata; assembly: GCA_004320025.1. Lineage (NCBI taxonomy): Eukaryota > Metazoa > Chordata > Lepidosauria > Squamata > Elapidae > Laticauda > Laticauda laticaudata. The sequence goes on along the minus strand of BHFT01036671.1, from coordinate 50,831 downwards.
TCCCCATCACCACCACCAACAACATTCTAGGGTCTGATGCTGGCTCCATTCCAGATGGATTTCAACAATGCCCAGTAAATATGTTGCCTCTTCTTTTAACCCCTGGATTCCAGCCAGCAGTTTTAATGAACCTGCTTGGCTGAGTTTGCAACCATCCCGGGGCTTCCTCTAAATCTCTTAAGCATCGTTGCATACTTATTTCCACCATCCCTGCCTTTCGGCCTCCCTCTAATTCTCTTCAGGTTCCCAGAGCCAGAGGGATGTTTTCAAGGTTTTTCCCTGTTTAACATGCAAGGGAGACATCCTTGCCCGCCGCCATCATTCCCATTGAAGCTTAAACTTTGACACGTCTGAGCATCTGTCTCTTGTCCAAATTTTAAACAAAAATGCTGCTTGTTTTTGATGCTGTCCCCAGTACAAATAACTTCTGCCTTGTCAATAAACTCAAGGGTTTATTCAGGATATCCATGCACAATAACGCAGAGGTCAGATGCATGATGTTAGGCTGTCTTTTATCATCTTTATTATTATTATTTTCTTTCTGTCTTAAGGTCTCTGTTTGATGAGTTAAATTAGTTGCTTGCAAGGTACATATTATAGACCAGCTGTTTGAAACTACACTGTGGTTTTGTTCTTTGGGGCCCAAGTACAGAAAACAGACATTAAATTCAGGCACAGTTGTTGTACAGGACTGTGGGAAAAGATCCTTCGAGTAGCTGCCTGAAGAAATGATATTTTCTTTTTTGTTTCTTCTCTTCATTGATGTCTGAGTGAACTGCACATCCTTGCAGTTTTTTTTCCAAAGGTTTCCCAAAAGTGGTTTGCCGTTGCCTTACTTGCTTGGACTAAGAGACAGTGGTTGGCCTAAAATCACCCAGCTGCTTTCATGCCTAAGGTGAGACTAGAACTCACTTTCTCCTGGTAATTTGCCCAAAGTCACCCAGCTGGCTTTCCTGCCTAAGGCGGGACTAGAACTCAGAGTCTCCCAGTGATTGGCCCAAAGTCACCCAGCTGGCTTTCCTGCCTAAGGCGGGACTAGAACTCAGAGTCTCCCAGTGATTGGCCCAAAGTCACCCAGCTGGCTTTCCTGCCTGAGGCGGGACTAGAACTCAGAGTCTCCTAGTGATTGGCCCAAAGTCACCCAGCTGGCTTTCCTGCCTGAGGCGGGACTAGAACTCAGAGTCTCCCAGTGATTGGCCCAAAGTCACCAGCAAATGCCACCTCTGACCTGCCCCACCCCCATCTCTTCTCTGCTTCCCAAGTCCCAGATGATTGGTTGGGTCTTCTTTGGTTGCCCTGCACAGGAGAACAGAGCTGGAAAGCAGGTTAGTGGGGTGGGGAGGGAATGGGGATTTTATAGTGTCCTTCCCCTTCCACGCCTACCAAGCCACGCCCATTGAGCCAAGCCACACCCACAGAACCAGTAGTAAAAAAATTTGAATCCCACCACTGTATTGGTTCCGGTGATAGATAGATATAGATGAATGGATGGATAGATAAGGGAGGGAGAGGAAGAGTACATAGATAATACATAGGGGTGTGTGTGTGTGAGAGAGAGAGGGGGGGGGAGATTGGAGTATTTACTGCTTTATTTTTGGTCTAGTATTAATGCTTGTGTTAATCTCTATTTGGGTGTTCTTTGTTGGTGAGAGTTTTTTTGTTTATATAAATCAAAGTAGAGTTATTACTGTTTTGTTATTAGTGTTTCCTCCTCTTCTTCCTCCTCCCTCTTCCCCTTCGTCTTCTCCTCTTCCCTTTCCCTTCCTCCTCCTCCTCCTCGTCCTCGTCCTGTTGCCTTGCATAGGAGAATGGAGCTGGAAAGCAGGTTAGTCGGGTGGGGAAGGAATGGAGATTTGGCAGTATCCTTCCCACCAAGCCATGCCCACAGAACCGGTAGTAGAAAATATTCAAATCCCACCACTGTCACGATGCCCAAGGGGCATCCCCTTGAGGAAACATGGTTATGTGCCCTGTCTCCCCCCCCCCTCAAAAAAATTGGTTGTGTTTACGCAGGGCCCTTAAGCTTTGGGTGTACAGGTGGTCCTCAAAGTACGATCATGGTTGAGCCCAAGGTTTCCATGGCTAAGCGAGACAGTGGCCTCCTGTTCCCACCAGCAAGGAAACAAATTCATGCATCAGATGCGCTGATTGGCAAAGGAAAAGAGCAAGAAGAGACAGAGAAAGAGAGAGCGCAGAGGTGTGGGTTGACCCTGAAATTGTGCGGCGTTTTCGGCAGATAATGCCTGGTTCGGAGTCTGCGGCACTGAGTCCGTTCTCCCTGCGCTGCCTCTTCGGTCCGCTGTTACATCTTTTGAGAAACTGCCTTGTCTCCTAATCTGATTGTTGACGTTCAGCTTTATTAGTTGCGGGGCGTGGAGAGACTCTATCAGAGAAGCCCGAGGACATCCTGGAATTGATGGTCCTGCAGGAGTGATCACTCGGGGTTTATTAGCTCGGGAGTTCATCTGTTTCACCTTCCTTTGCTCCGATCCCCAGGAGACAACATCTCCAGGCTGACGACGCTCTTCTTCGTTTGGGCCTTTGGGGGGCAGGCGGAGGGCAGGAGAGAGAAAGATGGGGCTAACCCGTTGGATTTTGCGCTCTCTCTCCCGTTGGTCGTCTCTTTCTCTCCCTTCCTCCCTCGACCTCTTTCCCTTTCTCTCTAGCCCTCTCTCTTTCTCACTCCCTCTCACATCTCTCCCCTCTTTCTCTTGCCTTCCCTCCTTTTGCCTCCTTCCCTTTCTCTCCAGCCCTCCCTCCCTCTTTCTCTCATTCCTGCCTTCTCCATCCTTCCCTCTCTCCCTTCGTTTTCTCTCCCTCCTTCCCTCTCCCTCCCCCTCTCTTTATCCCTCCCTCTGCCTTTCTCTCCAGCCCTCTCTCCATCTCTCTCTCCCTCCTTCCCTTTCTCTCCCTCCCTCCTTTTGCCTCCTTCCCTTTCTCTCCAGCCCTTCCTCTCTCTTTCTCTCACTCCTTCCCTCTCCATCCTTCCCTCTCTCCCTTCATTCCTCTTTTTCTTTCCCTCCTTCCCTCTCCCTCCCCTCTTTATCCCTCCCTCTGTGTCTTTCTCTCCAGCCCTCCCTCCATCCTTCTCTCTATATCTCTCCCTCTCTCTCCCTCCTTCCCTCTCTCCCTCCCTCTGCCTCCTTTCCTTTCTCTCCAGCCCTCCCTCTCTCTCCCTCCTTCCTTCTCCATCCCTCCCTCCCTTTGCCTCCTTCCCTTTCTCTCCATCCCTCCCTCCCTACTTCTCTCTCTTCCCCTCCCTCCTCTTCAGAAAGAGGACGATAAAGATTTCTGAAAGGACATTGTAAGAGCAAGGGAAATGTAGCTGATTTTCATGAAGCTAACGTAATGTGTTTTATTCCAGAAAAACAAAGACAGACTTCAACCCCTTATATACTCAGATGCAAAAAAGAAAAGAGAGGGGAGGGAAGGAGAAAGGAAACAAAAGAAGGGGAAAGGAAGAGAAAGGAAAGGGAAGATAAAAAGAAGGGAAAGAGAAAAGAGATATAGAAGAAGAAATATATGGAAATATATAGGGATATATAGAAGAAATGAAAGGAAGGGAATGGAAAGAAAGGAAAGCTAACAAAAGAGGAAAGGGAAGCAAAATACATTGTGATCTTTATTACAAAAGCATATTTTCGTGTGATATCAGCCTATGAATTCCTGTACAAGTATATGAACACCACAGACAGAGGGGAATGACATACACATGATGGCATCCTCCTCCGTCAAATGCCCTGTTGTGTGTTTGTCAGAGCAGCATTTCGTGAGGGGAGTTCATGGGGTTTTGGTTGAGGCCATTGTGTAGTTAATACATAGATAGTACAGGTAATCCTTGATATGCTGTTCTGGTTCACCGGCAGCAGGTGTGGATGGCTGAGGTCTCATAGAGCGAGGACTCAGATGAGGGGCCTGCATGTGATGCAGGGATGGGGCCAGGACTATCAGAGAGTGGGGTGCTGCCTTCGGAGCTTGTGGAGGCTGGCAGCAGTGAGGAAGAGGCCCCCGAGGAGCCTGTGCCCAGTGTGTGTGCACACAGGGCTGCTCGAAGGAAAGAGCAGCTGCAGCAGCACGGGCGACTCGGGAGTAAGGCTGCAAGGCAGTGGCCCCTCCCTGACGAGATAAAAGCCAGCTGGGAAACCGGAGTTCTTTGCAGGAAGCAAAGAAGTTTTTGCACTCAAGCCTTGTGGACATTCGGAATATCTTGGCTGGTGCTTGGAGACTCTTTGTGTTTGAAATAGTTCTTAGTAACTTTATCTAGTGTTCTTGGTAGCCTTGCACAACCTTGGCAAGGCTCGTTCTTATCAGAGACAATTAGTTTTAATAGACTTTTAACCATGAATTAATGGAATCCACAGAGAAGCATTAAAAGGTTTTGCTTTTATCTCTGTTTGGTGTTTGTTTCCTTGGAACAAGGTTTGGGTCAGAACATATCCGGCCATAATAGAACCTGCCCTTTAGGGTCATAAGTCATGACAGTGATAAATCAGGTCACCCAGGTGACTAACCTGAGTTTATTACCTTTTTGGTGTTAGCCGTTGTGCGAAAATGATAATTGTCAAGCAATTCCCATGTTATGGTCAGAACAGAAAGGTTGTAGAATGGGGCAAAACTCACCTAATATGTCTCGCTTAGCAACATAAATTTTGGGCACAATTGTGGTCATGTCGAGGACTTCCTGTACATACATGGTTTATATAGACATATGTTTCACCTTGCGGTGAATAAGAACCCTTCACAGCTGATCATAATGGTACAAAAAAGCAATAGAGATTATTTAGAAATACAATAGTTATGTAAAATCGGGATTTTTACAAACCGTGATGCATTTGTTTTAAGGTATATGGCAGAAGGCTGAAAGGAACCGATTAAAAAAAACAAACCCCAAATTAATTTAACTTGGAAAGAGGTCTGGAATAGACCCTTGCCAACTTCATAAGCCTCAGGCATTCAAGGTCTCCGCAAAAGGGAACCCAGCAGATTCGTATTTACTGAGATGGAACATTTGTGTGGCTGCCCAACTCAAACATTGTGCACAATTGGAAAATGGAATCCTTTAGAGATTTGGCCCCCAGATATTTAGAGTTTTAGAAACCATAAGCAAGACCATGATTGCCTGCCTGCCTGCCATAGATAGATAGATAGATAGATAGATAGATAGATAGATAGATAGATAGATAGATAGATAGTCTATCATCTATATCTTATCTCCATTTCTATCTGTCTGCCTGCCTGCCTATCTGTCTCTGTCTATCTCATCTTTCTAACATCTCTCATTCTATCTTCCTGTCTTATCTGTCTCTGTCTATCTATCTCTATCATCTATATATCTTCATTTCTATCTGTCTGTCTGCCTGCCTGACTGTCTGTCTGTCTATCTATATCTATCTATCTCTATCATCTATACCTATCTCAATTTCTATCTGCCTGCCTGCCTGCCTATCTGTTTATCTATCTATCTCTATCATGTATATCTATATATCTTCATTTCTGTCTGTCTATTTGTCTATTTATATCTATCTAACTAATATCTATCTATCTTCTATATCTATCTCCATTTCTATCTATCTGCCTGCTGCCTACCTGCCTATCTGTCTGTTTATCTCTATCTGCCTGCCTGCCTATCTCTGTCTATATATCATCTACCTATCTACCTATCTATCATCTATCTGCCTATCTGACTGTCTATCATCTATTATATATATCTTTCTATCAATCATCTCTACCTATCTATCTATATTTGTCTATCTTTTAGATGGTGCTTCGATCATGAGTCGTCATACCTCAAAATAAACACTACCATAATAACAGTACAACAAATAACAAAAATACAAACCATTCTGCCACATCATACTGAGGGAAAACTCAAACAAAATGATTAATCGCCATTTTATACAGAGGAGAAATCCAATATTAGTTACGTTCTTCATGTCTTGTTCCTGAAAGAAAAAGAGTAACCACTAACCAGGGCATCTCTCACCTCATGCCATTTGTTTGGACTAGGCTTAGCAAGATGTAAGAATCCAGCTCTTACAATATCTGGGCTGCAGACATCCAGAGAGATAGTAGATGGCAGTAAAATCATCCACAAAACTCATTCTCTGCTGCCTTCTAGGGATCAATCTGATTTTGCAATCCAGATGCATAAATGAGCAAAACCATTGCTTCATGCTTAGTGTCTTGGTGATTAATTTAGCAAACCATGGTTTGTTTAAGCAAATGTTAGTGCCGTTGGTTTTCCATCCTATGCTTCAGAGATGGATTCATCTTTAAACCTCAGGTGTTCTTATTAGTTTTCCTTGGCAGGTGAGGATGCTGCGGTAATTATGGGAATGTGAAATTTAAGGGTTGCACTATCTATATTTTAAAAGTCAATTTATAATTGTCACAAAGCCTCCCATTAAGAAGAAGAAGAATTATTATTTTGTTCTTTGTTATATTTATAGAATGCTAATTCCAGGCTCTCCTTTGGGCATCAAAAAAAGATATAGCTATAAGTGGGAGGGGGAAGGGAAAGAGAAGTGAGGAAAGATAAGAAAAGAAAAAGAAGCATTGACTTCCAACTCTCTCAGTTGCAGTAAAATAAGGCATTAACATCAAATCATGACTTTTTGCTTTTTCATAATAATATGAACAAACCATTTCTATAAAGATCTGTCAGTCTAATCGGTAAAACCCAAAGTTAGATTTTCATTCTTTTCCACATCAAGCACAAAGTTCAGAAGCAGTTTCCATATGGAAACAAAAGTACTAGTGTTGTTTTCTTTAATCAAAGTAGTCAGTTTTGCCATTTCAGCCAACTCCATCAACTTCTGCAACCATTTGTCCATGGTAGGAATCAAAGGGTCCTTCCATTTTTCTGCATACAATAGCCTTGCTGCAGCCAACATATCTAGTAGCAAAGTTCCATTTTTTTTTCCTCCAGGTCTTTTTCCATTAGGCCCAAAAGAAAAAGTTCTGGATTCATTTTTATCTCCATTTTCAAAAATTTTCTGCATTAAAGTGTGAATAATACTCCTTTTTTGGGGGGGGGTGGCGGGGGTGGCGGGGGGCTTTATCACATGTCCATCATAGATTGGTAAAAAAGTCCCTTCTCTTTACTTTTACACTTTCCAACATTGATGTTGGATCTACTTTTATTCTTCTTGCATAGGGACGCCAGTGGCACCCAGTGGCTAAGACGCTGAGCCTTGTACACCGTTCAGAAAGGTTAGCGGTTCGAATCCCAGCACGCACGTAACAGAGTGAGCTCCCGGATTACATCTGTCCCAGCTTTCTGCCAACCTAGCAGTTCAAAAGCACATTTTAAAAAATTGCAGAGTAGAAAAATAGGGACATTTGGTGGAGGAGGTAACAGCATTCAGTGCCAACCTTCGGCGTTTAGATCATGCCCAGCACATTAGACCATGGAGACGTCTTTCGGACCAGCGCTGGGCTCTTTCAAGTTTTGCAATCAGAGATGAGACGCCCCTAGAGCCGGAAAAAATAGCACATAGTGAGAGGTGAACCTTTATCTTTTTAAATCTATGAAAAGCTATAAGGACCCAGGGATGACATGATTTGCAGTGTTCCAATATCTCAGGCGGCTGCCTCAAAGAGGAAGGAGTTCAAGCCATTCTCCAAAGCCCTGAGTGTAGGACAAGAAGACATGAGGTAGAAAACTAGTCAACGAGAGAGCAAACCTAGACATAGAAGAAATTCCTGACAGTTGAGAACAATTAAACCGGATGGAAACAACTTGCCTCCAGAAGTTGTAAATGCTCCAACACTGGAAGTTTTAAAAAAGATGTTGGATAACCATTTGTCTGAAATGGTGTAGGGCTTCCTCCTTGAGCAGGGGGCTGGACTAGAAGACCTCCAGGGTCCCTTCCCACTCTGTTATTCTGTTAAATTAATAGCTGGTGTGAAATACCAATGATGCATTATCTTACGGAAATTTTCTTTTAGATTATAATTTAGTGTACATTTTAAACCCTTCATCCACAGATCGTCCTCGGCTTATGGCCACAATGGAGCCTGCCCATCACGGTCATAAGTCGTGATGGTCATAAAATGTGACCGACCTGATTTTATGACCTTTTTTTGCAATGGGTGTCACGCAAACACCATGGTCATTAAACAAACCGATCAAGGGACGATGCAGCTTTGTCTAAACCTGGAAATGTACGTTTTTGGCAAAATTGTCCTAAAATATGACCTTGGCACAGTGCAATCAGCTCTAAAGACTGCCATGTTGCTGACTAATCATGTGACTGCAGGGGGTGGTGCTGGCTATCGGAACTTAAAATCCCATGGTAGGACCGTCGTAACTTCGAAATGACCAGTTCATAAGTAGAAGAATACGTGTGCATTATTTGGAAATAAAGGTGCTGCATATTTATTTATTTTATTTTATTTGTCCAACATGTACAAGATAACGAATATAGGTATGAACATAAACATGAGCAAAGGGAGTAAATACAGATAAATGGGGACAGTAAGACAAGGAACAGTAGGCATGCTAGTGCACTTATGCACGCCCCCTTTAAGGACCTCTTAGGAATGGGGTGAGGTCCGTGGTAGACAGTTTGAGGTTGAAGCTGTGATGGGATTGAGGCTGTAACAATGGAGTCAGGGCATTCCAGGCATTGACCACTCTGTGGCTGAAGTCATATTTTCTGCCATCGAGTTTGGAGTGGTTTACCTTGAGTTGGTATCGGTTGTTTGCCCATGTATTATTGTGATTGAATTTGAAGAAGTCGTTGACCGGCAAGATGTTATAGCAGACAATTTTGTGTATTATGCCTAGATATTGTCAGTGGGACATGGTAAAGTAAAGAGTTTGTAGCAGTTGCAGAATCAGGGGTGGCTGCAGATTATGGTTAAAGAGACTCAAGATGGGGATCACAACAGTGTGACCAAAGATTCACTAGTTTTGTGTGTGTGTGTTGCATGTACATTTCCTTTTCCTTGATTAGTTTCCATCCATTGCTTCTTGCTTTGGAGAATAGGTTGACCCCCTTCTTCTTTGTGACAGCCTCTCAAATATTGGACCATTGCCATCATGTCAGCCAAGTCCTTCTTTTCATTCAACTAGACATACCCAATTCCAGCAACTGTATGTTTTAGCCTCCAGCCCCCTCATCATATTTGTTGCTCTTCTCCCCATTCTTTCCAGAGTCTTAACATGCAGTATTCTGTCATCTTACAAAGGCTTTGTAAGGTGGTAGTAATACTTTACATGATCTTGATTCTGTCTCTCTATTAATGCAACCAACCTAAGATTGCATTGGCTTTTTTGGCTGCTGCTTGCCGTTATTATCAGATAACTGATAATCAGAGTTGGAAGGGACTTTGTAGATCATCTAGTCCAACCCCCTGTCCAAGCGGGAGACCCTGCACCATTTCTGACAAATGGGAATCCAATTTCTTCTTGAAAGTCTCAAGTGATGAAGCTCCCACAACTTCCGAGGGCAACTACTGTTCCATAGGTTGATTATTCTCACTATCAGAAAGTTTCTCCTTAATTCCAGGTTGAATCTCTCTCCTTGTTCAGTTTCCATGCATTATTCCTTGTCTGGCCTTCAGGTGCTTCAGAAAATAGTTTGACCCCTTCTTCTTTGTGGCAGCCTCTCAAATATTGGAAGACTGTTATCATGTCTCCCCTGGTCCTTCTCTTCACTAGACTAGCCGGTAACCGTTCTTCATATGCTTTAGTCTCCAGTCCTCCAATCATCCTGGTTGCTCTTCTCTCTACTGCTATACTGCACTGCTGGCTCGTATTTGAAGGATTGTCCATTAGGAATCCAAGATCCCTCAGGCAGTTACTGCTATTGAGCCAGGTTTCACCTAATCTGTAAATTGGTTTTTTCTTGCCTGAGTGTAAAATCTTATTTTTCTATGCATTGAATTTTGTTTTGTAGGCAAGGGCCCAGTGTTCAAATCGGTCAAGATCCACCTGGATCTTGAGTCTATCTTTTGTGGGTGTTGGCTATTCCTACCAGTTTTATGTCATCTGCAAATTTGATGAGTTTCCCCCTCTATCCCCTCATTTAAATCCTTTTTGAAGATGTTGAAAAGTACTGGGCCTACAAAGGAACCTTGGGGTTCCCCTTTGCTTCCTTCCTTCCATGTAGACGTAATTCCATTCAGGACTATTCCTTGAGTGCAGTTTGTCAACCAGTTACAAATCCATCTGGTGGCGATGCTATCTGTCCCACATTTTTCTAGTTTATCAAGAAGTAGGTTGTGGTCTACTTTTTCAAATGCCTTATTGAAATCCAAGTATACTATGCCCACAGCATTTCGCCAGTCCACCAATTAAGTCCCTTTATCAAAGAACAAACAAGATTTATTTGGCATGATCTGTTTTTGTGAAACCCAAAACTGGATGCAAATACTGCAAGTGTGGTCTTACCAAATACCACTATATGGTGGTATTAATCTTGGTTTATCAGCCCCAGATAGAAACTTACCAGTTTCTCAGCAGACATCTGCTGTCTTCCAGGAAGTTTTGGTTTCCAGCGAACAGATTTGACACAACCTTTTTTTTAAAAAAGTTCTTCCTCAGCCAAATATTTTTCTGCGGGCGAAGACAGGCATAAGCCCAAAAGTGCATTAACGGTGGCTTGATGCACAGCTGCTGCATTCCAGAATCTGTTGTCAGGGTAAAAAATGTGCGCTCAAACCACTTTCAGCACTCTTTACATGAAATATCTGTCTGCACTTTCTGTTCACAACTTGTCAACACACTGCCTTCCACCCAGGGTATTATTATACATTGCCCACTCCTCAACCCAAGGCTTGCCAGAGGAGTGGGCTGACATCAATATACAAGAAGCCGCGCGAGATTCTTTGATGTGTTTTTAAGTTTCTGATGAAGGATAATCCTTGGGTTGCAATTGGTTCACCACACACCTGTCTTAAAGCATACAGGAGATCCTCAACTTAGGCACTGAAAATGCCTACAGGAGATCCTCAACTTAGGCACTTCCCTCAAGCCTCTGGCAGGCCGAAAAAGGCCTGAAAATCAGCTGGGAGGCTCACACATGTGCAGTGAGGTAAGTTTACCTGTAGCTCACGTGCCAGCACAAATGGCTCTGCGTGCCACCTGTGGCACACATACCATAGGTTCACCCTCACGGACCTATACTATATTTTACATCCACCACATTTTTGACTCTTGTAATAAAGCCTTTTATTTTTTCCAAGGTTAGAATACTGCCAAAAACAGCACCAGCCTCACACTTAAGCTTCGTTTCCTAGAATCCTTCTGGATCTCGTGTATATTTTGGAGACATTTTTAGAAGGAAGTCTGCAGATGGCTGTAATCCAGCACTGTGAAAATGCCCATTTACACACACATACACACACACACACAAAAACGAAGGAGAAACTTTGTGGTAGCACACAACTTCATCAGTCTGCCTTGTGCTAAATGGATTTATTGTTGGTCACACCAACCAGAGTAGTGATTTTATGAGAATGGCCATGAATCCTAGAATTTCAAGCTAGAAATGATAGGAATGGGAATAGAATAGAATAGAATAGAATAGAATAGAATTCTTTATTGGCCAAGTGTGATTGGACACACAAGGAATTTTTCTTGGTGCAAATGCTCTNAGAATAGAATAGAATTCTTTATTGGCCAAGTGTGATTGGACACACAAGGAATTTTTCTTGGTGCAAATGCTCTCAGTGTAAATAAAAGATACATTCATCAGGAGTCAAGAATCATCAGGTACAACACTTAATGATAGTTGTGGGGTACAATAAGCAATCAAATCATACTGGGAAACCATCCATATAGATCCCTTAACAATTGTCTCACTTAGCAACAAGAAATTTGGGCTCCACTGTGGTCGTAAGTTGTACTGGTAGTCTTAACTGTAAAGCTACCGTGTGGCCATTCTGCCTCTCTTTAAAGACGAGGTTCTATTGCTCCCAATTCAGTATTGTTCTGTGTTTGAACAGCTTTTACTCTTCCCAAAAAAATTCCAGATATCTAACTGCAATCTGATTTCACTGCAATAGAAACCCATTGTTTATTGGCCTCTCTTCTGAAGCAGCTGCTTAATGTACATAGAAGTAAAAGAGGTCAGGTCAGTTTACCCAACCTGATTTTTTCCAGATGTATTGGACCACTATATTTTCAAACATGCTGACCAGAGTGTTCTGGAGAATTCATCTGAGAGGAAAGCTATGTTTCTTGAGAGATTGATTCAGTGGTGGGATTCTACCAGTTTAACAGCCAGTTCAGTGAGTGCGTGCTTTGCGTGTGCAGCAATTGAAAGCCACCAATTTACAACTCTAAAACATACCTTCTACTGCAGTGCCTGTGAGTAAAACAGCTGAGGCACGGCAATCCGCTATGCCGCATCTCAGCTGAGCTGCAAAACACAGAAATATAGGACAGACTAGGGCAGGGGCAAGTGGGAGAGGCCAACTGATCTTCGTTCATACCTGTTCGCCCAAACCAGAGAGAACCGGTAGCAGCTTACCCCTGCATTGATTCCCAAGAGGTCCCACCCAGATTTATACTTGTGCTTTCCATGCGTTCCCATTTTCAGGAAAATATCTACAGAGATTCTCGGTCATCCAGGTCCACGGTTGTCCTAAAGGTGCTTTTTTAAAAGGCAACTAGACTGCCTTTTGCTTGTCCTTGAAGAGGTTTCGCTTCTCATCCAAGAAGCTTCTTCCCATTCTGAGTGAATGGTGAGAGGAAGGAAGGATTTATATGCCTTGCAGTCATCTGGTCCCTCTGAGAGTCCTTGAAGCCACTTGGAGGCTTATCTGTAACCTCAGGATAACTTGAGTAGTGCAAATGGGTGTGGAGCTGCTTTGGAACTGCTGAAAGGACAGTGTTGTAAACAAGAAGTGATGGTTGGTGTCGTATCTCTCCATCTCTGTGGAGAGTGGGCTATTTAATACACAATAACAGATTTGGAAGGGACCTAATCTTACCGTAGATGTCCTCCTTGATCTTCTCTCAAACCAGTGCTCCTTTCTGTCCAGAATGCGGACATTGCTGTCCGGGAGGATTTGTGGATTCCTCTACAAACTAAATTCACCTTTGAGCAGTGGATTTTCCTCCTTTTTGGAGACCTAAGGAAAGCATATGTTGCTACCCCAGGGTAGCTTTTTTTTTTCCCCTGTTGCCAGCTTGTCTTCCTTCTCCTTTGTTGACTTCTTCACCTGCCACCATCTGGATTCAGCGTTTTAAGAGGGGGCAACCAACTTGACTTCCCAACCAGGGCCAAAGTAAATTAGAAACCAAAGTGTTCTCTCAAGGCATAATTCCAGTGGTCCCATGGAGAGCTAATGATGCATCAAGGGGGGGTAGGCAAGAGGGTCTTTGAAGCCGCTTGTCAAAATTTGTAGCTGCTCCCCTGTTCTCCCAAGCTTGGGGTGACCTTGCTAAGCTTCGGAGGTGGCAGCCCAGGGCACATGTTCCCCCATCTCTTGCTTTTTCTTCCGGAGAGAGCTCAATCAAAATATTTAAAATATCGAGGGCGGGGGGGAAATCTCTTTGGTGTTTGGCCTTTGAAGCAAATCTAAGATCGTGCGGTGAGATAGTTAGGCCCGCTGCCAATGTTGCTGTTTGGGAGGATGGAACCAAAGATCCAAGTATCCATGGCAACCAGGAAGTCAGCCTCTGCATCCCGGCTGCAGGAATCCATAAATCAAGAATCGTCCTCATGCAAACGCCGGTGTGCAGGTAGAGAGAAGTAGAAGTCCGCTGGCTTAGCGGATGGAAACAGCTTGCAAAGGATTCAGTTGAAGAAAAGGATGGCAGCCTCCTGAGATGGCAAAATAGATTTTATGCAGAGACCTGGACAAAGGAGTGACTGGCATGGAAGGAAGAAGTTAGGGTTTGAATTTGTTGATTTGGAGTTTTTATTTTATTTATTTTTAATCCATCCAGATCCGAAGTTTACAGCTGTTACTTTTAGTCCAGAGTTTTTTTTAAAAAAGAATTAATTTTATTAATCACATTTTCATCATAAAAACACATTTCCATTAATTACAGCATTCCAGTATCGGGGTTCATTCACATTGACATCTCTGTAATTATGTAAGTTGCTACTATATGTTACATAGTTATTTCTGCATTCAACTTAAACCAAATATTTACAAGATTACAAACAGTATTTATCTCATCTTGTTATAGCTCCTACATACTCTTCATCTATCAGCTTTGCGTGTCCCTTCCAACCAATTGTACCATAAATTCCAAATCTCACAGTACTTTGATTCTTCTCTATCTTTTAATTCCATTGATAACCTAGCCATCTCTGCACATTCTAAAACCATTTTTTTATTGTCATTGTGTTGGAAGGAGTATTGTCTTGTTTTCAATTCTGAGCATAAGCAATTCTGGCCACAGTTATTATATGAAGTATAATGTATTGAAGGTTTTTTACAAATATTATATCTCAATATACCCAATCTCTGGTTTCATCTCAATTTTTTGTTTTGTAATTTCTTCTAGCCAATTTTTAATTTTGAGCTAATATTTCTTAGCTTTGGGCCAGGTCCACCACATATGGAAGAAAATTCCTTGTTTATGGTCACATCTCGCCGACCTGTTAGGGAACATTTTAGCCAATCTTGCCAGGAGTTAGTACAGATTTTCAAAAAAAAAAAAAAAAATTGTGAGGGATTTTCAGCCTAATGATCAACAGATACAGAGTTACAGGGGCATTTAGCATCGTTATCATATTTGCAACTTTAAGACTTGTGGACTTCAACTCCCAAACTTATGGCTGTCTAGACAGTTCTGGGAGTTGAAGTCTTAAACATCTGAGGAGATTCAGGTCATGGTTGTCCCCAAAGGAGCTTTTTCAAAAGACAACTGGACTTTCTTTGACTATTAAGACTATTCAGTGGATATGGTTCAGCTTGTGTGTCTACATATCTGGCATTTTCTTTCTTTGGCACAGCACAGATTTTAAAAATGTAAAGAGGAATAGAAATGGAATGAAGTAGAGGAATCTTGTTCTAATAACATTCAGAACAGAGTTGCTGTCATTCCTGTAAGCAAGGGAAAGTGTATAGTATATACCTTTTTAAGGTAAGATGGCTTACCAAGGCTCCAATATTTTGTGTCATCTGATGGCCAGCTAAATATCCATAGAGATTGTCAGTCAATCCAGGTTATGGTTGTCCCAAAGATGCTTTTTCAAAGGACAACTGGACTTTCTTTATTTTTCCTTGAAGAGGTTTCACTTCTCACCCAAGAAGCTTCCTTCAGTTTTGACTGAATGGTGGAGGAATAAATCCTTCTATGCTCTACTGTTCAGTCAGAACTGAAGGAAGCTTCTTGGATGAGAAGCAAAACCTCTTCAAGGAAAAGCAAAGAAAGTCCAGTTGCCTTTTGAAATTTGACACAAGTATTAACGTTGCCAAGGTGGGAGACCCCTTCCCTTTTGTAAACGAAAACACATTTGATAAACTTGTACTCTCACTGATGCACCAACATGTGCTTCCCTACTGACCGTGTTCCCATCACCATAGCCCTCCTTGTAACTGAAGTAGTCCTCGACTTACGACAGTGGTTAAGTGAGACACTTCTTAAGGGAATCTTGTCCCGCTTTGTGACATTTCTTACCACGGTTGTTAAATGGACCACTGCAGTTGTATTGTGGTTAGTTGGCAGCAAGTACAAATGGCTGAGAAAAGCGAGGACTCTGATGAGAGGCCAGGATCATCAGGGAGTGGACTGCTGCCTTCAGGGATTGTGGGGGCTGGCAGCAGTGATGAGGTTCCTGAGGAGCCTGTGCCAAATCCACGTGCACAAAGGATTGCTCTGAGGAAAGAATAATTACAGCAGCACAGGTGACTCGGGAGTAAGGCTGCAAGGTAATGGCCCCTCCCTCAAGAGGATAAAAGCCAGGTTTGGAAAAGCGTTCTTTGCACATAGCAAAGAAGCTCTGAAGCTGAACTTGTGGACATCTTAGTTTGTGTTTGGAGAATTTTGTAAATTAGTTCTTATCTCTGGGATTTTGGCAGCCTTGACAAACAACTTGGCAAGGCTCTTTCTTGTCAGAGCTAATTAGTGGAAAGCAGCCTTTTATCTGTAAAGGAACAGTATTTGTTATTAAACCTTAAAAGGTAGGGGCTGCTGCCTTTGTCTGTGTTTGCTCTTTGGGAACCCGGTTGGGTCAGAACAAGTTGATAAGTTTGTTCAGTGAATCTAGCCTCCCCATTGACGTTGCTTCTCCGAAGGTCAAAAGAGGGGATCACTTGAAGCCAGGACACTGCAACGGTCATAAGTATGAACCATAAGTATGAACCATAAGTATGAACACTGCAACGGTCATAAGTATGAACCAAGCACCTGAATTTTGATCCCATGAACATGGGGATCAGAACATGGGGAACATTCAACAGTCGTAGCTGTGAAAAACAGTCATAAGTCACTTTTTTTCAGTGCCATTGTAATTTTGAACCAGTCACGAAATGAACTGTTGCAAGTCAAGAACGACCTGCATACAGGTCCTCTCTGGAAGACAGGTCCCGACGTTAATCAAAAAAAAAAAAAAGGACGTCCCGATTAATAGGTAACTTCAAAATACCTGTCCCATTCGGTTGCTCTACCAAACCAGACTCTATGGCAGGGGGGGTCAAATTGGATTTCTTTGAGGGCCGGATCAGCACTGCAGTTCTCCGCCGGCCCAGGGGGGTGAGAATGGGACGGACACCTCCTGCATCACTTTGCCGGCCAAAACAGCCACGCGGGGCCACACACAGCACCCCGTTTTGGCTGGCAGACCACGGGGGCACTGTGCACAGTCCCTCCCCCTGCCCTCCCCATGCTCCATTTTGGCTACCAGAGTGCTGCAGGAGGCACTGGCTGTGAGAGGGCTGTAGGGGGGGTAGAGGCATCACAGGCCAGGCTGGGGGGGGGGGGGGGCATGCTGCCAGAGGCACTGCAGGCCAATCCTTTGCCATTTCCAGGTCAGTCTCCCAGGCCAAATTTAGGCACCTCATGGACTGGACCCGGCCTGCGGACCTCGAATTTGACACCCCTTCTCTATGGTTATTCTTATAAAGCAGCCATTACAAACATGGCACTGGTTTCACTGTAAAATCCTAGTTGAATAAATATGCTCTTCCAGCCTCAAAATTGAAGCCATGGTTAAGAAAATTAGCCAAGCAGAAATAAGGTGTTTCCAAAATCCCACTGCAAAACGTCAAGCTATTACAATATGATAATGCAACTCCAAGCCCACCTATAAAAAGCCAACGTTCCGTAGTTCCCATAAATTAACTTTTTTTTGCCTCTTGCAATTATTTCTGCACAAGAACAATCTCCGAGAAACTGCAATAAAGATTTAAGCCATCCAATGCCCTTCTAGTTTATATTATTATTATCTCTTTTATTCCTTAAACATGAAACTCAGCCAACTGAACATTGAAAAATGCATCACAAATACCAGTGACTCGTGCTAATGGTTGATATGGGTTGCTGCCAGCATCCTAAGTATCAACCAAGTATCTTCTTAAAATGTACGAGGTTCCACCGGTGTTACTGCAGGAAGCTGCAATTTCTTGATGCACTTTGTACCTGGACATGGAACCAAGTGCCCCAATGACAGTGACAATGGGTATTATTCAGAGGTGGTATTCAGCAGGTTCTGACCAGTTCTGGAGAACCAATAGCGGAAATATTAAGTTGTTTGGACAAACTGGCAAATCCTACCTCTGACTGGCTTCGCCCCCATCTATTCTCTGCCTCCTGAGTCCCAGCTGATTGGCTGGGTTCTTCTTTGGTTGCCCTGCACAGGAGAACGGAGCTGGAAAGCAGGTTAATGGGGTGGGGAGGGAATGGGGATTTTGCATCTTCCCCTTCCACTCCCACCAAGCCACACCACAAAACCGGTAGTAAAAAAAAAAAATTGAATCCCACCACTGATGTTGTTGTTGTTAATATCATCATTATTTTAGCTGTTTTTGTTTGTTTGTTTTTTGCTTCATAGGAAAGGATCTTATGGATTGTTTCAAGTGAATGTTTTAACTGAACATAAATGCAGATACATTGACATATTAACACATCATACACACATTATGCTTTGAACTGTGGCAGGTAAACAAATGAATAAGCGGGTTTACAACTTACACAAGGGTGTGTTGGGCTGTTTTTTTTCCCTGTTCATCATCATCATTTTAGCCACTCAAGACATGAAGACCTCTTCCGCATGTTTCCAGCCCATACGGTCCTAAGTTTTCTTTTGCCAATTGGGGTTGCCATACTTGCTGATGTGGTCGGTCCATTTCATTTTAGGTCTCTTTTGTGGATGCTTTTGATCAAGTGGGATCCATTCTATGACTGCCTTTGTCCACCTGTCCTCAGTTCTTCCTGTGTGACCAGCCCGTTTCCATTTCAATTCTTTTACTGTCTTGATGGCATCGTACATTTTCGTTCATTCTCTATGTGTGAGTCTTGTGGTGTCATCTTTCCATTGCATTTGTGTCACTAGGAGCTTTTGTTTCGATTGTGAGGTTAGTGTCCATGTTTTGCCAGCATATGTTGGAACAGGTAGCAGACACTGATAGAAAACTTTTTGCGGTTCCTGAAAATTATGCTTCGCTCGCCGAATGCCTGCCAGCCACATTTAACACATTGTTCAAGTTTACTTTATTGTATGTCCCCTTCCATTGCGATCCATTCGCCAAGGTCTACTACATCTACTTCTCCAGATACAAAAAATCTACATGGAAAATCACCATGAAACAGCAATGCAATTATAGTATTTCCTCCTTTTGTTTTAAAAATAGACTCGTGAGGCAATTGTGTGTTGGATGTGAATCAATGTTTACGTTCCTTCCTTAGGCAAATTGACTAATAACTAACTTTTTTTTTTGACAAAAAAAATCCTAATTCTCATTAGCATGAAACAACATTATTAGAAGCAGTGTGTGCCGGCAGCCAAAAATACAGTCCTAAATTAACAGAGGAATACAATTAAGATAAAGGGAGGTACTAATATCACTCTATAAAGCCTTAGTAAGACCACACCTAGAGTATTGCATCCAATTTTGGTCCCCACACTATAAAAAAGATGTTGATACTCTAGAAGAAGTACAGAGAAGAGCAACCAGGATGATTAGGGGACTGGAAACTAAAAATATACAATGAAGGATTGCAGGAACTGGTATGGCTAGTCTAGTGAAGAGAAGGATCAAGGAAGACAGGATAGGAGTCTTCCAATATTTGAGGGGCTGCCACAGAGAGGAGGGGGTCAAGCTATATTCCAAGGCATCTGAAGGCCAGACAAGGAATCATGGATGGAAACTGAACAAGGAGAGATTCAGCCTGGAAATAAGGAGAAATTTTCTGATAGGGAGAACAGTTAACCAATGGAACAGAAGTTGTGGGAGCTACATCACTGGAAGCTTTCAAGAAGAGACTGGACTGCCATTTGTCAGGAATGGTGTGGGGTCTCCTGCTTGGGCGGGGGGTTGGATTACATGACCTACAAGGTCCCTTCCAACTTTGTTAATCTGTTAAATCTGAAGCACATTTGTGAGCCAAGATGCTTGGAAGTCCATTTCAGAGCTCTCTTGTATATTTGATTGAATCTTAAATTACTCCTCCACTTAATAGTCCTCTTTATTTATGTATTTTCCAGGAATTACCAATTCTCACCTAAAAGCAGACCAGGCTTTGCTCCATAGTAAGAATGAATGTTCGGCTTCAGTGGCAGTCACTCGTCGGAAACCAGCAGCTCTCAATGGCATTGCCGTGTCTTCAACACCTATCTTATCTCTCTTACCTTCTCCAACAGCAGCAGAAACAGGTAACTTTCTCTACCCTAATTTTGCATGCCCCCCAACTTTGCACCTGGAAACACCTTGAAAACATTCCAGCCGCAAAGCAAGTGGATTCTAAACAAATGATTAATATTTTGAAAATCAAAATATTATTTATTGTTTATTTATATATGGACGGAGTGATTGGCTCTTGGTGTACAACAAGTTTGTGAATCTGCAGAGAATCAACAATCCCTTGTCAATCTTGAGTGAAGTAGTACAGATAGTTATCAACTGGATGTGATATGACACGATAGCCAATGTTCCAATATTTGAGAAGCTGCCACAGAGAGGAAGGGTCAAGTTATTTTCCCAAGCATCTGAAGGCCAGACAAGGAACAATGGATGATCAAGGAGAGATTCAACCTGAAAATAAGAAAGAATTTTCTGACAGAGGGAACAATCAACCCATGGAACAGAAATTGCCTTTGGAAGTTGTGGGAGCTTCATTGTTGGAAGCTTTCAAGAAGAGATTGGACTGCCATCTGTTAGAAATGGTATAGGGTCTCCTACTTAGGCAGGGGGGTTGGACTAGATGACCTGCAAAGTCCCTTCCAACTCTGTTATTCAATTCTAACTTATGAAATCATCTTTTAAGAAAATAGAAGAGTTGCCGGAAGACAAAATTGTTCCAATCTGTTACTGGGAGAGTTTTTCTCCAGCCAGAAGGTAACCAGGACATTGGGGGCAAAGTTGGAGCTAATAAAGGGACTCCTACTGATTATCTGACTGTGTTGCCTTTGTGCAACTGATTTGTCCTACTCATCACAGATACTAAGAGGCCTCCCAGGAGTCCCACCCCTACCCATGAGACACCTCATGCTCAATTTAATGACCTGCACAGTCACTTAACGACTGCATTGGGAAGGGCAGGAACGGGGAGGTCATTAAGTAAGGCAATCACATGGTCACCTTGCTTAATGACTGTCATGACTTGTAATAGGCAGGCTCCCTTACAGTTGTAGGTTGAGGACTGTTAGTGGTAGACTTCCCAGAATTGCCTCCCCTACCCTTCAGGTACCCTGTGCTTCGCTGAACGTCCCATGTGGCCGCTTAACAAACTCATTGGGGAGATCAGGGATAGGCCTGTTAAGTGAGTTGATAACATGGTCACCTTATATAACGGCCGTCACGACTTGTGTTCATAATGGGCAGGCTCCATTACAGTCGTAGGTCGAGGCTTACTATACCTTTTAATCCTCCGTATATCGAAAGGACCCAAAATGAAGACCAGATAACTAGGCCCAACTCCTTAATTTTCAGTAAGGATGCTCTGTGAGCTATCAGTGGAAATGAAAATAGGAAAATCTTCTGGAACTTATTCAGAAATTGATTGCAAACAGATCTTCTCCCAGCGTTTATCTGCACACACATTAAGAAGGGCCTCCTCACATTTTACTACAGGGAGAGACGTGTCCTGCATGGATGAGAAAGGGAGCTTTGTGTTGAGTTATCTTGAGTTCTGGAATGTCTTCTCCTGAAGGCCAGATTGCAGCCAGACTGGCATCTGTTAATGCCATTATTATTTTTTATTTTATTTGTTTTTATTTTATTTATTTGTATCCCACCTTTATTATTTTTACAAGACGGCAAACATCCGACACATTTTCCTCCTCCTGTTTTCTCCACAACAGCAACACTGTGTGGTGGGTTGGGCTAAAAGAAAGAGGGACTGGCTCAAATTCACCCAGCTGCCTTATGATGGCTAATGCGGGACTAGAATTCTCTTGCACCTGGCAATTGGCCCAAAAGTTGTCTTTCATGGCTAAGGTGGGACTAGAACTCACTATCTCCTGGTGATTGGCCCAAAGGCTCCCAGCTGCCTTTCATGGCTCTAAGGCAGGACTGGAACTCACAAACTCCAATTTCTGGTGCCTGAACCACTAGAGCAAATTGGCTCCTCTTATTATTTTGTATTTAAATTATTATTAGTCTTTTTTACTGGCTAGAGTGGGGTCAATGTTACCACTTTGACTTTGCATGTTTAATGGATTCTGTACTGACCTGAAATCTTGTGGCAGGCTATAAATAATATAAATGGCTCTGATATAAATAAATTAGTCTTAAGGTTCACTGATATGAATCAGTTAGTCTTAGGAAGGGTAAAAAACATTTGGACTGCAAAAACCTATTCCATCTAAAGAAGTTGAACTCCAGAATATTAGAAAATAAAAACAGAATTTCTCTGTGAGATTTTCATTCCTTGTCTTAACATCCTAAGTTATATAATTTATTGCAAATATATAAGCGTCAATGACAGTGATTTTAAATGTATCTTCCCAATAATTCCAAAATTCTATTTTTCCCCTTTTTTCTGTGCCATTTGCCATATTTTCAACATTTACTCATGAATTTTCAGCTTCGGTAAAGGTTTACTTTGGCCTGCATTAATCATAATTCATCAGGTATTTTTTCAGGACACCATGTTGGTGACCAATTGTTCCCCATCTTGGTTGACTCTGATGCGAGGTAACTCTCTCTTCTCTGTCTTCTCCAGCCAGCTCAACCCTCAAGAAGAGATTCAAGCGCTGTGAAATTGAAGCAATCCAGTGTGAGGTACGTAAGATGTGCAACTACACTAAGATCCTCTCCACCAAGAAGAACCTGGACCACGTCAACAAAATCCTGAAAGCCAAACGGTTGCAAAGACAATCGAAAACAGGGAATAATTTTGTCAAGAAGAGGCGAGGCCGTCCGCGGAAGCAGCCCCCCATGTTCGATGAAGACTCTGGAGACCAAATGCCCGTGCTGGAGAAATGCGTGGACCTGCCTTGCAAACGAGGTCAGCAACTTCTCTTGAATTCTCTGATCCTGGAACAAGCAAGCGGTCAAGATGCGGTGGCCGCCACCATTGAGGCGGTGGTCCACATGGCCCGAGAAACCTCTCAATCTCCCCTCCTGCCAGTTCCTCCATCACGGACATCAAGAGCCGGGAAGCGGAAAAGCAAGTCACAACCACCTCCAGAGGATGAGGAGGACGAAGTGAAAGGGAAAAGGCATCGGAAAAATAGAGGAAGTGAGAACGAACATCTTCCCTAGTTGACCGACACAGTCAACAAAAGACAGAGGTGGGACATTCAGTTCAGCCAGTAGGCCGAAGCGGGGAAAATTCTAGTTCACATCTTCTACGGCATCAAATTTGCTCTGTATTTCAGTAGCACAGCAGCCATGAAGAAACCAGATGAAATTGATCACTCCTCCTCCTCCTCCTCCTTCTCATAACAATAAGAACTCAACTGCGATGGGAATCCCTTGGTTAATAACAGGGGAGAGAGTACGGAAGACGTTCTTCAAACTTACCAAGTTTTGCTTTTTTATGTTGTTGTTCAGACACTTTCACCATTGTTCCTGTGTCTCCAGAAGTCCCCAGAGGGTAGGAGAACATGGTGTCCTTACCAGTACGGTCAATATTTTTCTCAAATGATGGTCCTTGCCTCCCTCCCTCCCTCCCTCCTTTTTTTTTGGGGGTAGGTCACCTAGAAATCACCAGCAGCGTTTCTGGTCACTGCTGTGACAGCGAAAGAGGGTGGAGGGAATGTCTTTTCTGCCGCACAGCTTTTATTTAAGTATTTGAGTTCTTTGCCCTGGAACCAAGTTTCCAGGTTACGTCTGAAAATAGCGTCCCCTTTATTTTTATTTTTTCAAAAGTAAGAATGATAATGCAAATTCCTCAAGTATGCTTTTCCTTTTGAACAAGGGTTCATTGGGTCAAGGAACATGAAAAGAAAATTTGCCAAGGCTGATGGTAACCAAACCAAAATCTAATCCTCACCCAACCTCCAGTCTTGAGAAACATTTGCCACTAATTTTGAAGAGTGTTTATTTTCTCTCTTTCCGAGAGTGCCCGATGAAAAGGAGATTGGTTTCAAAAAATGAGTCATGTAGGCAAAAAATAAGAAATCACACAGGATAGATGAAGGAGTCCTTTTAGACATTAAGACCTTGTGGTAGCTTCCCTCAAACAATTGCTGCCAAGTGGATTGGGCATTTACAAAATGGGTGCCATTGCTTGTCGCTTCATTTGAAAACGAAATTTAGTTTTTTACTGTCCCAACCAACTAAAGTGCTCTGAAGGTCGACTGGCTGATAGAAACAAGAATTTTCCAGCAGCCTCAGTTGGCTAATATGGTTGCAGAAAATGGAGACCCACCAAGATGTCTTAAAAAAAACAAAAAACAAGATGGCGCTCACAACAATGCAATGCCCTTTTGTGTATGCACGCAACATCAGTGTGTACACAAAATATAGCCATGTTGTGACCCCTCAAGTTGGTTCTTTTGATTCACCTGTGAATGCCCTTATAAGCTATCAGCATAAATAAATAAATAAACAAACAAAGAAACAAATAAATAGGAATGTACCATCCCTGTTTTCAAAAGGCAAGAAATTAAAAAGGATCCAAGCAGGAAAAATAGTGGTTACTCAAAGCAAATTCGTTCTAATTACGAGAAACATTTCTGCACGTTTGTGTTCAGTGCTGGTTGTTGTTCTTTTTCAATACAGTGGAAAAAATAAAATAGGAAAAGCCATTTTGAAGTAATAATTCACTGGGGAAAAAAATCTAACAAGAGCAAAACCGTGTAAATTTCTCAACACAGAATTTCTAAATGAAAATTTTAAAATGACCAAGTGTTCTTATCTTAAAATAATAATAATAATAATACTTCTTTTAAAAAAGATCTAGATGTTCAAAAGATAGTGTTTGAATTAATGCCACTCTGGAAGTCTTTCCTTCCAAGGTGTGGTTGCCTTAATAAATTGAAAAATATTTAGGGTGGGGCTGTCCTGTATATAATGTAATTATAAAGACGAAGGGAGAAATCAAATCTGCATGGACCCCAACTTTTGTGTGACCAGTTGTTTTCTTTTTAAAGTTGTCATTTCCAATTGAGCAGACCGAATACAAATTACCCTTTTCACTGTGTTGTTGGCTCCTATTTCTGAAGCAGATTTGATTCACTAACTCAACTTGTTTGTGTTGTTTTGCATTAAGCAACATATTTTATATTATCCTTTCATGGCATTAATGATCTTTCCCCCGAAAAGAAAAAAGCAAAACAAAGGAAGGTAAAGGCAGTTGTTGATAACTTCCTTTCCATTCCCCCATTAATTTCACCTTATTGAGAAAAAAAACCAACAAACCAGGCAGGGCATAATGTATGCAGTAAGCTCAGAGTGAAGAAGAAATTTTAGCAAATAATAATAATGAATTAAGGCAGTTGCTGAGTTTGAATTCAATGTGAGGATAACATCTTAGAAATATTTAGAACCAACAATTTCTCTGTCTTAAAATTCAATAGATAAATGAATAACCAATTCTTGGAAATTGTTACCCTGTTCCTTGGGTTATTTCATTGTTTTTGAAGCATCTTTGCAACTATTAGCAAGGCCTCCTTAGGCCAGGAGTATCCTAGTTTTGATCAGACAGGTTTCCCCAAGATTACAAAGCCCAAAGGGAACAGAATCAGATCAAAAACTAAAACCTATCTCATTCCATTAAAATGTCTTATTAAGTCCCATTAAACAAATGCAGTTAAAATCATTTTTCCCTGTTTGATTCTGTTTTTTTCCCCTAAGGTTGCATTTAAAAAGAAAAGTCAGTAACTTTTGGAAAAGTTTTGGAGGTTATACTGAAAGCAGAGTGTGTCTGGAAATTCTCAGTCATCCATGTCATGGTTGTCCCAAAAGTGCTTTTTCAAGGGGCAGCTGGACTTAACTTTGTTTTTCCTTGAAGACATTTTGCTTCTCATCCAAGAAGCTTCTTCAGTTCTGACTGAATGGTGGAAGATGGAAGGATTTATTCCTCCACTATTCAGTCAGAACTGAAGAAACTTCTTGGATGAGAAGCAAAACCTCTTCAAGGAAAAATAAAGAAAATCCAGCAGCCTCTTGACAAAGCACCTTTGAAAGAGGAGATTTTGATTTTGCATTGTGTCTTAAAATGTCAAGAAAGACATCAATGCTAGCTAAAGAAAGCTGGGTAACCTCAAAGCTTCCTTCCATCTCCGTGGGTTCTAAGTGATGAAATGTCCTACAAACCACAAGACCAAACCATCTTACACTGCCCACATGCTCCTCATCCTCATTGGTGCATCTTGACCATCCATGCTGTGATTTGGCAATACCCTGTTTCCCTGAAAATACGACCTACCCTGATAGTAAGTCCTAGCTTGGTTTTTACACGTGCCCAATATAAGCCCTACCCCCCCTCTTAGTTAAGATTCTGCCCAGTCCAGAGTGCACTGGTAAAAATTAAGCTAGGGTAGGAATGGGGGTGTGGAGCTACCTTACTACTTTGGACAGTTGTAGACAGGCCTCGAACACCCCAACACCTGCCTTGCCGGCCCTAGGGCTTCTGTAGCTGAATACAAAGCTCTGGATCGATCCAGAGTTCTGTTACTGGCTGCAGAGGCCTTCAGGAAAGCCTTGCCAGCTGCAGAAGAAGTTCCTGAAGGCCTCTGAAAGTAAAAAGGAGGTTGGGGGCAACACAAGCAAGTGAGGTTAGTCGGTGGATGACATCTCCCCAAAATAAGACCTGATGCCTTCTTGGGTGGCAAAAAAAAAAAATATGACAGAGTCTTATTTTCGTGGAAACATGGTCATTCTCATAAGTCTTTGAAAAACACATTTTCTAGCCATGACAACTTCTGGGTTTTCATTCTGACATTGCCATAATCCCAGTAAATTTGGAGCAGAGCCAAACTACTTCTCCCAGGGACTAGTATTTCATTGCTTAGTTTTCCCTACATAGATGCAACCAAAATAGGTGTCTCCAAAGAATGACATTTTTTGGGGGGGGTGGGATGGATGGTTTCGGGTTGTTCTCTACCTCTGCACCAAAGAAAATTGATGTTAATAGTAGTGATGAAAATTAAAACAAGAGGACAGGTAATACCTATAGCATGCCAGAGCAATTGTAGACATGGCACCTGTACTGACCAAGGCTTCACAAAATCACGAAGCAGACACCTCATCTCGACAAAGCCCCTTTTTATTAAGCTAATGTAAATTTCTATCATCCAGCAAAGTCCTGGCAAACAGTCTTTAAAGGGTGAATTATAATCACAGACCTTATCAGGTTTGGAGAGTTGCCAGGCCGATATCTTTCAGATACCATACCATAGCAGACAATACTTGGCAAGAATGCAGGAACAGATCTTTACCCAAATGAACTAATTCTCTCCTGCAAAACCTCACTCCCCTTTCGCTCCTCTTTTATTCCCTACGGGAGGGGCCATTCACCATCCATCCTTTACTCCTTTACTCCTAAGTCGACCCTTGTTCCTTAGCTGTTCCCTTCTCCTGGCAGTTCTGTGCATGCACACATCAGGAACAGGCTCCAGCTGTTCTTTTTCCCCACTGATCTCTCACTCCGAAAGTCGCTGATAACTATCAGGTGGTCCTGGCCCCATCTCTGCCTCCGATGCAGACCCCTTGTCAGAGCCTTCCCCAGACTCCAGGACTGGCCCGTGTTCCTCCCCAACCTCCTCACTGTTTGAGTTTGCCGCTAGCTCCACTGGCAGGCCACAAAAGTACCTAGGCAATGTAATAAAGACCAAGAACAGGGAGACCAACTTTTGCAAAAACTTTCGAAGAAATTGCAAAGGAACAGCTCACGTAAATCTACATTGAGGGTCCAGTCTTGATACAAGCCAACATAGATTATTGACCACAGACTGTAGGCCTTCAAACACTGCCATTTTAGTTTATCAAATCCCTTTTGGAGAAAAATAACTAGCACACATGAGTGAGAGACACTGAAATAACCATGATGGGTCTCAGTGTAAAATTATCTCCGTCTTCAAACTCATTTGAATTCATCTTTTAATTTAATTTTAGTTTTAATTTCTTTTCTTTTTTTCCTTTTCATTACAACAAATAGATTAAGTGTTCCGTAGCAGAATTGGCATCTCTGAGTAATTTTGAACTTGAGATGTTGAATTATAAATGATAACTCCTTTCTTGGGGGTTTGATCACCAGGAAAGGGTCTCTCAAGCCAAATTGTTTCTTTCACTGACATTTAATGGGTGAATTGTATCTGATATCTCACTGTGCATATATTCTCATAGGTACAGTTGTAATTTGTTCTCCTGACAATGATAGATACCTTCAGTGATTTGATTTACATATTGCTAAAAAATTGTGCAGTCATTGGAACGCCCAGAGCTTTCCTTCCCTCAAAACTTAATAATTTATACATGTAAAATACATTGCATCCATTCCTATCAGAGAGATATTGAAGTTAAAAATTCCTGCATTTCTTTCCAACTTTTTTTAAAGTATATTTGAGGACTCTATGGACAGAAATGGCCAGTTGTGTTTTTTTTCTGGGGAACATCTAAAACCAATTGCCACAGTTATTACAAATCATTGAGACTCAGCGGTTAAAAACATGTCCTCCCCCAAATCTTAAACATAGGAATGAACACATAATGCCAAGATAAAGCTGTACTTTCAGGTTACTTAAACCCAGTGAGTAGGAAGGAGTATTGGATTGCAAAAGGTCATCCTGACTTATGAACCAATTTTTGTTGAAGAGGCATCTTTATAAAATGACAAGAATCACCTTTAACCATTTCAATCTAGAAAGAGATACCCAGGACAAGTGAATGATAAAATCCTCCATTTAATATATTTCATGTCCCAGTCGGTTTCCATAAAAACAAAAGGAGAAGAGTGAAAGTTTTAACATCCTGAGGGAATCATGGAGCCATTGGCTTTGAGTTGGTCACTCAGAAGAAATGCCAGAAGTTAGTTTTCTAGATATTTGTCTTCTAAAGAGATGTCCAAATAAGGTATGTGTCAATGCTGTAGGTCATATTTGGTTTTTTGGCCAAAGATTGGTCACCTGTGCTCATTGATCATCCTTGAGAAGAGCAGAATTGGCAGCTGGACATTGTCTAAATAAGAGAGGGTTGTTCACTTTTGGCAACTTTTAAGATCTGTGAATTTCAACTCCCAGAATTCCACAACCAGCCCAGTCCAATGTTGGACATTCCCTGTGCTAACAGCAAACTTGAGTTGTGAAGTGGCAGAACAAGCTTGTGTTCTCCAGCTACCAGTAGGATTGTTCTACAGAGCCATAGAGAGAATCACAATAAAATCAAAAGCTAAATATAGATGGCTGCAGATTTGATTTGGGAGTAGGAGTTTACCAAATACTTTGTCCAAATGCATTAAGTCTGATTAAGAATGAGCTTTAGAAAATCAGCCAAACTATCATTCAACAGGATACCTGTATCAAACCATCTCACTAAGCCATCTACATATTTTGGCACCATGGATAACAAGAATGCCACAACTGTTGAGCGTATTGAGTTAGTAATGAGCTTTTTTAAATGCAGAGGCCAAGAGGAGAAATTATTTAATTTGAACATTGAACACCTAGACAATTCAGCTAAAGTTAAATTCACCGAACACAAAAGTATGTCCTGCAGGGACACAATTAAAGGAATTATGGTATATATTTCTTTCCCTCTTGAGTTGAGCTGGACCATGGTGGTTTTGGTAGGGAATAGGTAGGGAATCAAGTGATGTGGTAGCCTTAAGGTAGAGCTCTCACCTCACAATCAGGAGGCTGTGAATTCAATCCTAGGTGGAGGTAAATATTTCTCTGGGCACGATGATAATATATCTGCTGAATATAATTCCATATTGGCAACAGGAAGAGCATCCGGTCAGTAAACACTCAGCTCCATTCAGTTGCCCAGACTCCACCCCACAAGGGATTATGAGGTCATTAAAAGAAGATTATGAATAGGTAATTAATCCATAAAATAGTCCTTCAGAGTTACAGTCTCAAGCCCCCTTAACATCTTTCCTAGAAAGAAGCAAAGGAGTTCAAACCCAGCAGAACAAACCTTGGTATATAAACTGCTTGAATATATACAATTTAGCACCTACTATTCTTTCAGCCCTTTGGATAAATGTCTTGAGGATATGACATTCCACTTTGAAGTTGTAGGAGTGATGCTTGCTTGCCACTTATTAAATATACATATATATTAGAATAAGCACATCTTCCAGTTTAAACTCCTGTAGTCAAAAAATAAATGTAATTTGTTTTTGCTAATATGTGAATTGCAGTAGTCAGGGGTATCCCACCCACTTTCAAAACTTTAAATGCAAAGTTAACTGAGTTGCATCCCCATCCCACTCCCCAAAAATGCCAGAGGATTTAACTGACCTACCTGCTTCTTATGTTAAAAGTAGGGGTGTCCAACTATGGCAACTTTTAAGACTTGTGGACTTCAACTCCCAGAATTCCCCAACCAGCCATGTTGACTGAGGAATTCTGGGAATTAAAGTCCTCAAGCCTTAAACTTGCCAAGGTTGGACACCCCTGTGTTCGAGTAATCATATTTGAAAAGTTGGTGTCTATTTTTATTGACTTTTCTCCGTTCAGATGGTTGAATCACAAGCACAGCAAATTTTTGGATCATAATGTTAGCCAGCCAAGGTAATATATTGGAAATATTCATAAAAACCCTGCCAATTTATTACTAAAACAAGAAAATCTCCAGAAACTCCAAAATCCATTCCCACCACCCTAATTTTCAAATAGGAAAAATATATGTGTATACAATTAAGCGAAGGAGATTCGTTGACATGGGGAGAAAAACTAATACAAAAATCATGTGGATCAGTTATTTTTTTTAAGTGCTGTTTCTTAAATACTAATACTAAATGCACACGAAGTGTTAAATATGTATATACTGTATTTCAAAAACTTAAAAATCCTACAAAATGAACGGGGCACAAGATTGTTTTACAAGTCGTGCTGGCTACTTTTTAGTTTGTAAGTGGTTTTTAAAAGCCTTTTTTAACGTGTAATTTGCATGTCCTACTTTGATTGTATGTAAACATATTTTAGAGCAAAAAATGTATTTGTATTTTATTGAATATAGAGGCGCGACGGAAAAAAAATTGTACATTTGTTTGAAATGTTCTTTTTGTAACGGTTTTTATTCATGAAGCATTTTTGTACATTTAAAAAAAAACGGATACGGACTTCGTTGTTCTTTGAAAGTTAGGTACATCTGGCATGCTAAAATGTCATGCTTTTTTCATAATTGTAGATGTTGGTTTTTAAACATTTTTTTCTAAAAGAGAGCTCCAGTCTTCGCTACCAAATCAGGTTAGCCCAGTATAGAGCACTTAACTATTAAAAGGGGGGGGAGGAAAAAGAAGAAAAAAAACTTAATCCTATTCATATGTTATTCATTGTGTGAAATTAAAGGAATTTAAATCAGACTGTTAAGTTGTGAATTCTTTTGTCTTATTTTTCCATCTGGTTCACATCAGTTTTAATAGCTCTAACAGTAAAAATGCACATGGGCACCATGTCTTTTTCTTTTTTTGTGGTCGTGGATAAATCTGGTTTTTGGTTCTTTTCCTTTTGGGCCCTTAAAAAAATGAAATACTTGTTCGGGGAAGAGAAATGGTAGCAGTGTGAGCCTCTTGTTTTTCCCGAGAAGTGTGGCAAAATTCAGAAAAAAACACCAATCTCTCGCTGCTGTTCCCCTATTGCGTTATGCGTCTTAATAAAGCCCAATGGTTCATTTTCTAAAACTTTATAGCATCCCCATTCTTCCCAAGAGCAGCTCCTGCAAAACCAGCAACAAATTTGTAATTTGTTACGCGAATTTGTTATTTCAGAGGCAAGGGCACAAAAGGAAGTAGGATGAGGAAGGAAGAAGAAAACTTGAGCAGCCATGAAATTTGTTCTGGTTGAAAACTACCCTGTTTCCCCGAACATATGACCTACTCTGAAAGTCCTAGCTTCATTTTTACATGTGCGTCCAATATAGGCCCTACCCCCCCCCCAAAAAAANCAATATAGGCCCTACCCCCCCCCCCAAAAAAATAAGCCCTAATTAAGATCCCGCCCACTCCAGAGTCCACAGGTAAAAATTAAGCTAGTGTGGGGATGGGGGGGGGTAGAGCTCCCCTACTACTTGCCTTTGGACAGTTGTAGCCAGGCCTTGCACACCCCGACATCTGCCTTGCCAGTCCATTTCTTCTGCAGCCAGCAAGGCTGGCAAGGCTTTCCTGAAGGCCTCTGTAACTGATAACAAAGAAGCTCTGGATCGATCCAGAGCTCTGTTACGGGCTGCAGAGGCCTTCAGGAAAGCCTTGCCAGTTGCAAAAGAAGTTCCTGAAGACCTTTGACAGCGAAAAGAAGGCCGGGGGTCGATGTGCGCAAGTGAGGTTAGTCAGTGGATGACATCCCCTGAAAATAAGACCTGGTCCCTTTTTTGGTGGCAAAAAAATATAAGACAGTCTTATTTTCAGGAAAACACGATAGATGGAAGTTTAATTTGCGGGGAGCCCGTATTTGTTGGTTGTTTCTAATATATTAACATGGTAGTTTAAAAGGTGATCATTTGAAGTACTAATTCTGAAGACACCCAGTTAGCTTGATCCAGCAGGTTTCATTGGAGCGTCACAAAAGAGAAATCCAATGCTTATTCAGCAACTGAATGTAAGGTAGACTATGATATTATTCTTTACTATTTGCAAAGTTTCTCCCTGTACCATCACAGGCAAAGCCGCCTTATTGCTAGAGGTAGTTCTTATTGAACAACAACATTTGGGACCAGCAATTCTTTTTGCTAAGTGAAAAGGTCATTAAATGAATCAGGTGACTGCACCAGATTTACAACCTCAAGAGTAACTAAGAAAAAGACACTTGTGGCCAGTAGGCAAGGTTGCAGTAATCCTCGGCTTACGGATTACAATTAAGCCCAACATATCTTTTGCAAGAGGGCTGTTGAGTGAGTTTTACTCTATTTTATGAAGTTGCTGAGTGAATCTTTTTTTTGTCAAGTTAGTAACATGGTTGAAAAATGAATCTGGCTTTCCCATTGACTGCAAAAGATGATCACATAACCCCAAGACATGGCAAAACATCATATGTATGAGCCATGTAGTAGCCAAGTATCTAAATTTGGAAAACGTCACCAGAGGGAAGCTAAACTGACGGTTGTAAGTCAAGGATTACCTGTATATGTTTTTGTTTATATGGGATCAATTTATTTGAATGAATTCTTTATTGGCTAAGTGTGATTAGACACACAAGGAATTTGTCTTGGTGCAAATGTTCTCAGTGAACATAAAAGATGCATTCATCAAGAATCATCAGGTACAACACTTAACGATAGTCATAGGGTACAATAAGCAATCAAATCATACTAGGAAACGGTCCATATAAATCATAAGGATACAAGCAACAAAGTTACAGTCATACAGTCACAGGCGGAGGGGATGGGTGATAAGGAGTGATGAGAAGATTAATAGTGATAGTAGTGGAGACTGTAATAGTTGAAAAGGGTTGAGGGAATTATTTGTTTAGCAGAGTGATGGCATTCGGGGAAAACCTGTCCTTGTGTCTAGTTGTTCTGGTGTTCAGGGCTCTATAGTGTCGTTTTGAGGGAAGGGGTTGAAACAGTTTATGTCCGGGATGTGAGGGGTCTATAAATATTTTCACAGCCCTTTTTTGTGGGCAAATGTGAATGTATTAATGCATCTGCTGATTCTGTTCCTTCTAAAGAGCTCGGGGAAATTAGTATTTAATAATGAAAGCTTTTAAATGTAAAACAATCAGACTGCAGATAGTGTTCTGACCCGGCTCCCAAACAGGACAAACCCTCTGTAATTAACCAAACGTTCCCTTTATTAGGAGCGCCAGCAGCCCTGGCCAAGAATCCCTCTCTCACACATAGCAGGCTAACAAACTTCTCCAAGTGCTTGTGGAAAGTGACGCTCATTTCCTTTCCCCCTGAAATGGCCCAACACACCAGGAGTCTCTTTCTCCCCCTCCCTCACACTTGCAAAAGAAGTCCTGAAAGGCATGCTCGCTTTTTTCAACACACATGCACTCAGAAGGCGCACCCGACTCTCAGCGCCTCAAATTCCAAGAAAAAATTCTGATAAGTTCTGCACAAGATTCAGAAGTTCAGGCTATCAGTGGCTGGCTGACAGATGAATAGTTTTCTGCCGCACCTATTTGTCTCCACCCCCTGCCTTTTATCCACAGAGCTAGGGTAGGGCTTCACTAGCAGCGGTGGCTCTTCCATACTGAAGACCGGCCCGTAGATTTCCACTGCTCTCCTCTCCTCTGCCTTCTGCACATCTGTACATCAGGCACTGGGCCCAGCTTTTCCTCATCAGCCACCTCCAGACCTGGGGGCTGTGGACTCTCCATCTGAGGGCTGACGGGTGATCCAGGCTCTGCCTCTGTCTCTATCTCTGACAACTCAATTCCCTCTTGTCCCTTGGAGGTCTCAGATTGCTGGACCTGACTCCCACGCCGTCACCTCTGATTTGACTGCCAGAGGGGCTGCCATTCAACAGGTCACAACCCTTTAGCAATTATTTGAAGTTATGACAGCATTGGAAAAAAAGTGACTTGCGTCTGGTCTTTATACTTACAACTGTCATACTATTCCCAAGTCATATGATCAAAATTTGTGCTTGTATTTGTAACAGTTGCAACATCCCGGGAATCACACGGTCTCCATTTGTGACCTTCCCTGCTGACTTCCAACAAGCAAAGTCTACAGGAGAAGCTGGATTCATTCAGTAATGGTGGTGATTCACTTAACCATGGTGAAAAGGTCATAAAATCAGATGCGACTCACTTAACAACTACCTCACTTAGCAATGGATGTTCCACCCCCAACTGTGGTGGTAAATTGTGGACTACCTCTACAATCAACATAAAACTCCTACCGCAAACTGAGCAATCTGATCTACACAGTACAATGGAGTGAGCCACATGCAGATCTGTACATCAGAGAAACAAAACAACCACTTCACAAAGGCATGGCACAGCACAGGAGAACAACTCCATCAGGACAAGACTCAGCAGTCCATCAGCATTTGAAAAACAAAAGCCACTCTTCTGAAGACAACAAAGTCCACTTCCTAGACCAATGATGGTGAACCATTTTGTTGTGGTGTGCTGAAAGTGCACACATGTCAGCACCCACAATGCAATGTGTCCCACACCCCCTGCACATGCACATGCAACACCCCCCGCTGCCCCCTTACCTGCACTGTGAATGTGCCTGCTTCCCAGCTGATTTTTGGCCTGTTTGAGGCCTTTTTCAGCCTCCCAGAGGTTCAAGGGAAGCCTCTGCAGCCTTTGAAGGACAAAAAACAGGCCCGTTTTTCAGCCTCCAAATACCAGAAGTGATGAAACCAGAAGTCCCGGAAGTGATGAAACAGGCCTGTTTTTCAGCCTCCAAAGGCTGCAGAGGTTTCCCTTGAGCCTCTGGGAGGCCGAAAAAGGCCTCAAACAGGCCAAAAATCAGCTGGGAGGTGCGCACATGTGCAGGTAAGTTTGGCTTGGGCTTGCGTGCCCACACAAATGGCTCTGCGTGCCACCTGTGGGATGTTTGCCATAGGTTTGCCATCACAGTCCTAGACAGAGAGGACCACTGGTTTAAAAGGGGTCAAAGAGGCCATCTGTGTCACATCCATTTGCACTTTGATTCAGGGCACAGATAAACCTCCATGGTCTCAATGACTGTCAGAGGAGCATTAATGACCAGATGACTACAAATAATAAATATCCTTCCATCCGCCACCAGTCAGAACTGAAGAAGCTTCTTGGATTGTTTTTCTTCAAGGAAAAACAAAGAAATTCCTCTTGCCTTTTGGAAAAAGCACCTTTGGGATTATTGATCAATCTGCTTGCGCCCCAATAAAATGAGTAACTTTTGCATGGTTACAAACAGTAGCTGTACTAACAGTAGCCAGCAGTAGCTTTTTTCTGAAGAAGATAAACCAATGCTCGTATTTAAATTATACAGGTTTTTTTCCACGCTGCAGTCATCATCCATTATATGTGCTTTACAATCACAAACTAATCCATCCTTTCTCAAGTGCGGAAAGCATCGATGACAGCAGCTAAGATGATTTAAAAAGAAAAAAAGTCAGATAGTGAATAAGTCTGTTGTGATTTTTTTCTTTATCACTTACTTTTCTACACAAATGCCTTGCCCTAAGATAAAGGCCATAAGCCATAAGATGGAGGAGTTAATCACCATTATGTTATCTTTTGTCCAGGGGTGGGATTCAAATTTCTTAACAACCGGTTCTGTCAGTGTGGCCTAATATGTGGATGTGACTTGGTGGTCATGTGACTGGGTGGGCATGGCTTGCTGACTGGGTGTGGCTTGATAGTCACAGTGACTGGCTGGGCATGGCTTGTATGTAAATATTGTAAATATTTATTGAATTTTTTATTTAAAGAGCAACTTTTACCCAAAATCAGGCAAAGCAGGCAGACAGATTGAGTTGCTCACAGAATCACAGGTTCACTCAGATATCTATCTTTCTGCAATCTGCTACCTGAGTCTGCACTGAAAAATAGAAGCTTCAGTCCTAGGAAAGGTTCAGCTCTGCTTTCAGATTAGCTAGAAAGCAAGAAATCCAACGATTTCCTGCTTTCTAGCTAATCTAAATCTCCCGGCACAGCTGATAGTCGGAACAACTGATGGTTGGGAGTGGGGGAAGGAAAAATAGCAACTTACCAAAAATTAGGTGAAGGTACAAGGCAGGCAAGTTGGATGGCGTGCATGCCAGGTAAGGTGTGAGGGGGAGGAGGGGCCAGCCAGTGGCACGATTTGCCGGTTCTCCAAACTATGCAAAATCGTAACGGTCCTAGTTGGACCATTCTATAGAACTGGTCCAACCAGGTAGAATCCCACCCCTGCTTTTGTCTTTCAAGCAGGGGAGACCAGAAGGGAATTCAAGCAGGATGGTGGTAAAGCCCCCGCAAGGTTGCTCCAAGAGTTTTTTTTTTTATTCTTCAGTCACTAAGTCATGTCTGACTCTTTGTAACCCACAGCGCATCAGCACACACACATACCCATTCTCCACAGCTTCACCTTCTTGCAGACATATCAACAAATTAGATAGTTGGTGAAGTTACCTAGTTGGGTAATGAAACGTCTGCAAGAAAACAACCAAGCTCAGGGAGCACCAAGGACCCTACTACAGTCCTCTTCCTTTTCCTCCTCCTTATCCCTCCAGTCCACAAATCCCACTCCCTTCTAGCACTGATGATGTTATATAGTTGGATTATGAAAGGTCTGCAAGAAACAACTATGCTCCGAAAGCATCAAAGACCTCCTCTTCCTCCTCCACTCTGCAGAGTTCCAACCTCTCAAATGATAAGATTCAATAAAACCACCTTTTTTTGGCTTTTAATTCCCTCCCCTCTTTTGTATCTAAAGCATTTCTAAGACAACAAATTTCAACATAACGGGTGCCCAACACATGTGAATTCCTAACTGACATGAACTCTTCCAGCCCCGAATTCCTAGAAATATGCTTATGTATTGCTCTAGATTTAAGGGAAGAGCTTGTTTAATTAACTGGCATGGTGCCATCTGCTCTCATGTTGAGCAGATGATAGATGCCTGGCTGGTTTAATGCTTTGGCAG
Organism: Laticauda laticaudata; assembly: GCA_004320025.1. NCBI lineage: Eukaryota > Metazoa > Chordata > Lepidosauria > Squamata > Elapidae > Laticauda > Laticauda laticaudata. The sequence continues at coordinate 13,577 of BHFT01036671.1, read as the reverse complement.
GTAAAACTTTGATCTTATGGGTTTCTTATCTTCCATCTTCTTCAACCCCAGCTGAACCTAAAGGCCAGCTGTCTGCTTGTTCCTTTTCCAAGACCTGTTTCCCTCAAAACTGGAATTGGGTAAGGTAAAGGTAAAGGTTCCCCTCACACATATGTGCGAGACGTTTCTGGCTCTAGGTGCTCATCTCTGTTACAAAGCCGAAGAGCCAGCACTGTCAGAAGACATCTCCGTGGTCATGTGGCCGGAAAGCACATGGAACGCTGTTACCTTCCCACCAAAGTGGTCCCTGTTTTGCTACTTGTATTTTTATCATGCTTTTGAANAAAGTGGTCCCTGTTTTGCTACTTGTATTTTTATCATGCTTTTGAACTGCTAGGTTGGCAGAAGCTGGGACAAGTAATGGGAGCTCACTCTTGTTATGTGGCGCTAGGGATTCGAACTGCTGAACTTCTGACCTTTTGATCTTATTCACTGAGCCACCCTGTGGAATGGAACTGTGAATTGGATTTGTCTAGTTTAATGAAAAGAAGGACTAGGGGTGACATGATAGCAGTCTTCCAGTATCTCAGGGGCTGCCACAAAGAAGAGGGAGTCAAGCGATTCTCCAAAGCACCTGAAGGCAGAATAAGAAGATGGAAACTAACCAAGGAGAGAAGCAACCTAGAACTCAGGAGAACTTTCCTAACAGTGAGAACCATTGATCAGTGGAACAACTTGCCTCCAGAAGTTGTAAATCCTTCCAACACTAGAAGTTTTTAAGAAGAGATTGGACAACCATTTGTCTGGAATGGTATGGGGGTCTCCTGGGTGAGCAGGGAGTTGGACTAGAAGACCTCCAAGGTCCCTTCCAACTCTGTTGTTCTGTTAAAACACCTGGGTGATTCTTCTACCAAATCTCATTCAGAATCTCCTAAATCCTCATTAGTGAACCGTGAGGTCCACCTTAGGTTTAACAACTAGCTTTAATGAGCACGGTGGCTCAAGTGGTTGGAACGCTGGGCAGAGGTTAGCAAGCTCTCATTCAAGACTTGAGAGCTGCCATGGGGTGAGATTGAGCTCCTGTCCTTCACTCCAGCTCCTGTCAGGGACATGGAAGGAACCCCCCAACTGGGCATCCCCCAGAGCAATGGTGACATCACCAGCAAGTGCTTTCAACCTAGAAGTACCTCAGTGCTTCTGACAAGATGATGTTTCTGCAAGGAACATGCAGAGCAATGGTGATGTCACCAACTAATCCTTTCAACTCAGAAATTGAATCTCTCCATCCATTATTCCCTGTCTGGCCTTCGGCTGCTTTGGAAAATAGCTTGACCTATTCCTCTCTGTGGCAGCTCCTCAAATATTGGAAGTCTCCCCTGGTCCTTCTCTTCATTAGACTAGTTATGCTCAGTTCCTGCAACTACCCATCATATATTATAAGTCTCCAGTCCCCTAATCATCCTGGTTGCTCCTCTCTGGACTTTTTCTAGAGTCCCAACATCTTTTTTATAGTGTGGTGACCAAAACTGGATGCAGTAATCTAGGGGTGGTCTTACTAAGGCTTTATAGAGTGGTATTAGTACCTCACTTGCTCTTGATTGTGTCCCTCTGTTATTGCAATTTAGGATTGCATTGGCTTTTTTGGCTGCCGCCTCAGTGCTTCTCACATGAGTGCAAAAAAAATATATTTTTTTCTGGAGAGAAATTTATGCAATAAATTTCCCCCTCCAACAATAATAATAGTGTAGTCCAGTGTACTAACAACAGTGTAGTTGTTAAATTACACTAAACTAAACTAAACTAAGATAAGATAAAGCTACACTAAGCTAAACTAAGATAAGCTGAGCTAAAATAAGCTAAGTTAAATAGTCCATTTTAGATTAGTTAAGAGCCTTCTGGTTGGTTTTCAGGAACATCATAAGCATGCAGCTAGAAGAGAATTCCAGTTAAATTCATGCACTGCATAATCTTTTATTCTTCGATGCTCTCTGAGTTTGGTTGTTTTCTTGCAGATATTGCATTTCCAATGTTCATTAATATGAGTTGAAATCAGGGTTTCTTCTTGGGGTTGAAATCAGGGATTCTTGGTGCTCTTTGAGTTTGGCTGTCTTCTTGCAGACATTTCATTACCCAAGTAGGCAATATCATCAATACTCTTTAGGAGTGGGGCTTAGTCTCAATTTATACTCTAGTGCAGGAGTGTCAAACTCAAGGTGCTTAGATATCGCCTGTGGAGCCACCTTGAAACAGCAAAAGGACTGGCTCACACGGCGCTTCTGTGTATTTTTTGTAAGCATGAAAAATGCTCATAACTCAATTATTTCAGTGCCGCTGTAACTTGAATGAAGTTACAGTGAATAAACTGTTGAGGACTACCTGTACCGAATACCTGAGTTGGAAGGGATCTTGGAGGTCTTCTAGTTCATCCCTCAGCTCGAGAAGGAGAGCTTATAATTATCTTCTCTTCATTTCTCCAGCATAACATATATCTAGATCCGTCAGCAAGAACACATTTTCTACCCTTTCTATTGACTTACTATCAACTGGAAATTCACTAAGCCTAACTTTAAACTTCTTCTTTGACTATTTAGCATTAATAGAGCATTCCCTTTTTCCATTTTTTTTAAACTTTGATAACAAGTTTTTTGAAGTCTTCTTGACTTCAAGTTAACAAAGCCATGTCACCAGCAGTCTCTTATTTATTTATTTATTTATATTTTATTTTGTCAAGCGATTATAAGTTAACAGGTATAAGTATAAACATAGTTATGAATACATGAAATGGATACATATAAGAAAAATAAAAAGAAACAATAGGATAGGAACAATAGGCACATTGGTGCACTTATGCAGGCCCCCTACAGACCTCTTAGGAAAGGGGTGAGGTCAATAGTAGACAGTCTAAGGTTAAAGTTTTTGGAGTTTGGGGAAGAAACCACAGAGTCAGGTAGAGTATTCCAGACATTGACCACTCTGTTGCTGAAGTCATATTTCCTGCAATCAAGTTTGGTGCAGTTTACCTTGAGTTTGTATCTATTGTGTGCTCTTGTATTGTTATGGTTGAAGCTGAAGTATTCATTGACAGGTAGGACATTGCAATGTATGATTTTATGTACTATACTTAGATCAGACCAAAGGCGGCGTAGTTCTAGGTTTTCTAGGTCTAGAATTTCAAGTCTGGTGGCATAAGGTATTCTGCAACGAGTAGAGGAGTGGAGAACTCTTCTTGTGAAATATTTCTGGACTTTCTCAACTGTATTAATATCAGATATGTAATGTGGGTTTCCAGACTGATGAGCTGTATTCGAGGATTGGTCTAGCAAATGTTTTGTATGCTCTAGTTAGTAGTGTGATATGACCAGAGAAAAAGCTTTGCGCTATCATCTCTTCCAATCCTACCACCCTTTTAATATATTCACTGAATACATTAAACTGACACCAGGACAATATGCATCCTTGTTTCTCTCCCTTTCTATTCCGCACTATTATGTTTCTCACAAACTGTTTCTTACAATGGCTTGTTCACTGTAAAAGCTCTTTGGAATAATTCAGGTTTTCTGGCCAGCCCAGGAAGCTTAATGTCTTCCACATTCTGGCAAAAGATGCAGAATCAAAAGCCTTGCTGTCTTTAGCAAAGTAAAGCTAAGCCTCTTTCTTAAATTCTTTGACTCCCTCTATTTTCTATCGCCAAAGAATGGAGGCCTTTGAACTCTGGTGCTGGGGAAGAAATTCCTGCAAGTCCCCTGGACTGCAAGGCAATCCAACTGGTCAGTCCTAGAGGAGATCCACCCTGACTGCTTTTTAGAAGGCCAGATCCTGAAGATGAAACTCAAAGACTCTGGCCACCTCATGAGAAGGAAGGACTCACTGGAGAAGAGCCTAATGCTGGGAACGATCAAGGGCAAAAGAAGAAGGGGACGACAGAGAAGGAGGTGGCTGGATGGAGTCACTGAAGCAGTCAGTTAACGTGAGCTTAAATGGACTCAGTGGGGTGGCAGAGGACAGGAAGGCTTGGAGAAATGTTGTCCATGGGATTGCAATGAGTCAGGCACAACTTTGCTACTAACAACAATAACTACAATTTTTTATTTAATGTTAGCTTTCTGATCTTATATCCACTTGCATATTTTTTTTTTAAAGCATTCAAAATCATGTGAAGTGTTCAGACCACTTTATAATGCCTTGGTAAGACTACACTTGGAATATTGCAACCAGTTTTGGCCACCAAAATATAAAATAGATGTTGAGACTCTAGAAAGAGTGCAGAGAAGAGCAACAAAGAAGATTAAGGCACTGGAGGCTAAAACATACGAAAAATGGTTGCACAAATTGGGTATGTCTAGTTTAATGAACAGAAGGACTAGGGGTGACATGATAACAGTCTTCCAATATTTGAGGAGCTGCCACAAAGAAGAGGGAGCCAGCATATTTTCTGAAGGCTGGACAATGAATCAATGGTGGGATTAAAAAATGTTTACTACCGGTTCCGTGAGTGTGACTTGATGAGCGTGGCATGGCTGGGTAGGCATGGCAGGGGAAGGATACTGTAAAATTCCCATTCCCTCCCAACCCCACTAACCTGCTTTCCAGCTCCGTTCTCTTGTGCAGGACAACAAAGGGAGACTCAGCCAATCAGCTGGGATTCGGGAGGTGGAGAAGAGATGGGGGCGGGGCCAGTCAGAGGTGGGATTTGCCAGTTCTTTGAACTTCTCAAAAATCCCACTACCGGTTCTCCAGAAGTGGTCAGAATCTGCTGAATATCACCTCTGCAATGGATGGAAACTAATCAAGGGGAGAACTCAGCTCTGACTCTTCTTCTGTAAAGCAATTCCCAAGTTTCATACACATCACTCTAAACATGTGGATGGCCCAAACCACAAAGAAATAAGGAAGAAGGTTGCATGAAGGAATGAATGGTCACAAAGCCCCAGAAGGCAAGGCAAAAAACAATGGATGGAAACTCATCAAGGAGAGAATCAACCTAGAACTAAGGAGAAATTTCTTGGCGGTGAGAACAGTCAACCGGTAGAACATCTTGCCTTCAGAAGTTGTGGATGCTCCAACACTGAAGGTTTTTAAGAAGAGATTGGACAACCATTTGGGTTTTTTGCTTGAACTAGAAGACCTCCAAGGTTCTTTCCAACTCAGTTACTCTCTTACATTTGTCATTTCCCGTTCCATGGATGGCTTCATTCTGATTGTAAGATTTTAAGCAAACGTAACATGTATGCTAGAATTACCGCAATGCTTTCATAACTTGTCAAGTCTTTTGTAACTCTTTCCCCTGGTATATGCAACTGTCTTACAATCTCACATTTTACCTCTTTTTCCACATAACACCTAGTCTTGCAAAGCATCAGCCACTTAATTTTTTTATCCGGATCTCTTGGACTTTAAACAGAATAACATTTTAAAATACATTTTTAAACTTAAACATATACTTTAAAAAAAACCATGAAAATAAAATCTTCAATTTGTAAGATCTTTATAAAGCAGGGGAAAAATTCCTTTTGCATTATTTGTTATGGATTTACACTATATTTATACCTATATCTATGATAGAAAGATAGAAAGATAGATAGATAGATAGATAGATAGATAGATAGATAGATAGATAGATAGATAGAATCTATATCTACCCTATATCTATATATCTGTATATAATATATATATATATATACTGTATATTATGTTAGTGTTGTACATGATTATCTTGATTATTAAGATGTATTAAGAAGTGGCTTATTACCAAACATGATATTGATTAGATATGTTTTTTTTACCTAAACAAAACTTCATTTTCTCTTACTCTAAGCTACACATTCTTGTTCTGTATTTGTTGGCATGCTTCCATTAGCACTTTTGCTATCTCTTCAGTTTTAAGTGTTTTAATTCATATTTAATCTGGATCTTTTTTTTTTCTTGCATGTTAACTGGTCTGTTGCCTATTTTATCTCAGTTTGTACTAGCATGGATTTATTTTTTGAAACTCCAAATCCACATCTTCTGGAGGCAAGCCATTCCCCTGATTAATTGTTTTAACTGTCATGAAATTTCTCTTTATTTTTCTAGGTTGATTCTCTCTTTAATAGTCTTTTTACAGATTAACAGAGTTGGAACAGACCTTGTAGGTCATCTAGTCCAACCCTTCCTCCCACTAAAGCAGGAGACCCTACACCATTTCTGACAAATGGCAATCCAATCTCTTCTTGAAAGCCTCCAGTGATGAAGCTCCCCCAACTTCCGAAGGCAACATCTGTTCCATGGGTTGATGGTTCTCACTGTCATAATTTTTTTCCTTACATCTTCCAGCCATTACTTCTTGTCCTGCCCTCTGGTGCTTTGGATCATAGGATAACAGAATAAAAAGTTGGATGAGACTTGGAAGTCTTTTAGTCCAACTCCCTGCTTAAGCAGGAGACTCCATACCATTTCATTTGGTTGTCCAATCTCTTCTTAAAAACCTCCAGTGTTGGAGCACCCACAACTTCTGAAGGGAAGCGTTTCCACTGGTCAATTGTTCTCAATTGTCCTGCCCTCAGATGCTTTGGAAAATTAATTAACCCCCCCTCTTCCTTGTGGCAGCCCCTCAAATATTGGAAAACTGCTATCATGTCTTCTTTTCATTAAACCATAAATACTCAATGCTATCCAGAGTCTCTTTTTGAAATGCTACTAAAATTTGTTTGCAAGCTATTTCCAAACATCTCTGGCACAAGAGAGGGATATATTAATTGCTTCAATAAGCAAAGAAATTGAAAGCATTCCCAAACTTTATCCTGAAGAATCAAATTTGAAGATTTTCCTTCCAGTAACATGCTAAAAGTTTGCCATTTGTCAAACTGGCCACGGAGAAATTATTTTAGCTTTGCATGGTAATACATAAAAATGTCCAATAGGATGGACAGAACTTAACTGCCTGTCAACATGCAAGAGAATTCCTGGAAGCCTGGCATGGTGACAAATTGACCTTCAAGAAATTGGCCATTGATAGACACATAGACATAAACAATTTCTACATACTGTGCAAAAGAGACAATCAACAAGCCAAAGAGGGAACGAAAAAACCCCAAACATCTCCCCATCAGCAATCAACACCCAGACAAGCAAAGATTAACACCAATGCAGCAGAGTTGGAAGGGACATTGGAGGTCTTCTTGTCCAACCCGGGTGGGATTCAACCGGTGTTACTACCGGTTCGGTTATTATGTTTTTCTCAGTAAGTAGTAGTATCTCTCAGTGACAGTAGTAGTATCTCTCAATGATTATAGACCAGTAGCTTTAACATCTGTTGTCATGAAATGTTTTGAGAGGATGGTGTTGGATTACATTAAGGCTAGTTTTCCATCTACTTTGGACCCATACCAATTTGCATATAAGAGTCACAGATCAACTGTTGATGCTATGTCTCTTGTTGTCCATATCAGAGGTCACCAACCTTTTGGACCTCAGGGACCACCAAACTCATAATTTTAAATCCCAGGGACCACTAACCGGTTCTTTGGGCATGGCCTAATTTGTGGGTGGGCATGGCTTGTATATAAATATTATAAATATTTATATAAATATTGAATTTTTTATTAAAGAAAGAGCAACTTTTACCCAAAATCAGGCAAAGCAACAGGCAGATTGAGTTGTTCACAGAATCACAGATTCATTCAGAAATCAATCTGCCATCGGCTAGCTCAGTCTAAAATTTGCTTGCAAGCAAACTCATAAAATTTGCTAGCAAGTAAAATCACAAAATTAACTCACAACACACCATGCATATAAATATTTAAGATTTTATAAAAAAGAGCAACTTTTACCCAAAATCAGGCAAAGCAACAGGCAGATTGATGATTGCTCACAGAATCATTCAGTGATTTATCTATCTGCCATTGGCTAGCTCAATCTGTCACATAAAATTTGCTTGCCATGAGTCTGCACTGAATAATAGAACCTTCAGTCCTAAGGGAGGTTTGGCTGTGCTTAAAAGCAGAGCCAAAGATCTAAAGACTAGCTAGAAAGCAAGAAATGCAACCATTTCCTGCTTTCTAGTTAATCTAAATCTCCCGGCACAGCAGAATGGCTGATGGTCAGAAAGAAAGAAAAAAAAAAGGAAAAATAGCAATTCAGCAGGCAAGGTAAGGAATGAGTGGGTGGCAAGGGTTCCTGCATGGTGCAGCCTTGTCTTCCTGCGCAGCCTGGATTAATTGCTTTGGGGGGTGCTCTGGGTCTGCAGCCCACCAGTTGGTGACTGCTGGTCCATACTGTATTGAATCATTTGAAACAACAGGGAACTTACGCAAGGCTGTTATTTGTGGATTATAGTTCTGCCTTTAACATCATTCTACCCAACAGGTTGTTTCTTAAAATGCCCAATTTGGGTATAAATCAGAAGATTTGTTTGTGGATAAAGGATTTTCTGACAGCTAGGCAACAGGCAGTAAGGATGGGCTCTCACCATTCTTCTACTCTGATACTAAGCACAGGAGCCCCCTACCCCCAGGGTTGTGTGCGAAGTCCCTTCCTTTATTCTTTGTACACATGACTGCACACCTTTGTATAACACCAACACAATTATTAAATTTACGGATAACACAACAGTGGTGGGGCTCATTAATAAGAACAATGAGTCTACTTATAGAAAGGAAGTACAAGGGCTGACACTGTGGTGTAATGAAAATGGCCTCCTGCAACCCTCCGACAGCGAAAATGGCGCTCGGAGAGCCGTATGGCCCCCCTGAGCTCCATTTTCTCTGGGAGAGCACTCGGACCATGAGTGACACCCTGAGTGATGTCGAACTGGCCATATCCATCCTGACCATACCCACCCCAGCCCCCCTTAGGTCAAGCACAATGCTGATGTGGTCCTCAATGAAACTGAGTTTGACACCCCTTTTCTAAGTCCAATGAGAAAAGCTCAAAAAGATGCACTGGTAATACTTTATTTATTTTTATTGATTTATTTGGTTTAGTTTGTCCAGCATGTATGAGAAAACAAGTGTAAGTACAAACGTAATATAGAAAGAAATCTATAAGTATAAATGGGTATAAGTATATACATAGTAAATGAGTACGAAAAAATGGGAACAGTAGGACAGGGATGGTAGGAACGCTGTTGCGCTTATGCACACCCCCTTACAGACCACTTAGGAATGGAGTGAGGTCAATAGTAGACAGTTTAAGGTTAATGTTTTGGGGGTTTGAGGATGTAACAAGAGAGTCAGGTAGGGAATTCCAGGCATTGACCACTCTGTTGCTGAAGTCATATTTTCTGCAATCAAGTTTGGAACGGTTTACTTTGAGTTTGTATCTATTGTTTGCCCGTGCGTTATTGTGGTTGAAGCTGAAGTAGTCATTGACAGGTAGGTGGTTGTAGCAGACAATTTTTTGTACCAAACTTAGATCAAACCATAGTTCTAAGTTGTCTAGGTCCAAAATTTCAAGCCTGGATACAAGAGTATTTCTTTATGCTGCTCACCTTGCAAATGGAGATACCCATTTAGCAGGCAAGACAAAAGGAAGGCAAAGATTAAAAATTTGCTACTGGCTGTAGAAGCTTTCTTTTTAAAATCTATTTTGCAATATCTTGCCATCGATGACTATCTCCATTAACAACACTTGACAAGTCTCCTTTTCACTTTAAAAAATAAAATAAAAATAAAGGTTACTATTTACTTCCTTCCTCCTCCAGCTTACTGCCAACAAAATCCTCTAAGGCAAGAGAGAGAGAAAGAGGGAGGGAGGGAGAGAGAGAGAGAGAGAGAGGGAGAGGGAGAGAGAGAGAGATTAAAACATGAAATATATTTGACTGAGTTGGCAGTGTGAAGCCATTTGCGTCAGAAAGAGCTAATCTCCAATAAAACAGAAAGTCCAAAAAACATAATGTACCCTTTGAGATGCTCTTTTGAAGTTCCTGTTCTTTGGAATGGTGAAAATGCTGCATCTTGCCTGGAACTTGGAAAGGTCAATAGATTTATGGACAAACAGTTATTTGTAAAAGCGTTCTCAGACCTCAAGTTAAAAAAAGAGGGACAATTTTAGCCAATGGTCAACATACAGAAACATTAATGTTTATTTTATTTTGCCCATTTGAATCCTTTCTTTTCGTCCTTCACAGAGCTTCATGCTGGAGTACAGGAGGTTATTTGTAACCCCAATGACAAGAAAGTAGAAACTCACTGTGGGGCAGTATAGGTAGTCCTCGACTTATGACCACAAGAGAGCCCAGAACTTTTGTTGCTAAGTGAGATCATTGTTGAGGGGCTGCCATTAAGAAGAGGGAATCAAGCTCTTCTCCAAAGCCCCTGAGGGCAGGACAAGAAGCAGTGGGTGGAAACTGATCAAGGAGAGAAGCAACTTGAGAACTAAGGAGAAATTTCCTGACAGCGAGAATAATTAATCAGTGGAACAATTTGCCTCCAGAAGTTGTCAATGCTTCAACACTGGAAGTTTTTAAGAAAAGATTGGATAACCACTTGTCTGAAGTGGTGTAGGGCTTCCTGCCTGAGCAGGAGGTTGGACTAGAAGACCTCCAAGGTCCCTTCCAACTTTGTTCGTCTATACTATTCTATTCTGTTCTGTTCTATTCTATTCTATTCTATTCTATTCTATTCTATTCTATTCTATTCTATTTCAATTTCTATTCTTTTTCTGTTCTATTCTCTTTCTCCTCTTTCTCCTCCTGTTCTATTCTATTCTATTCTATTTCTATTTCTATTCTATTTCAATTTCTATTATTTTTCTATTCTCTTCTCTTTCTCCTCTTTCTCCTCCTGTTCTATTCTATTCTATTCTATTCTCTGCTATTGTATTCTACTCTACTCTACTCCATTCCATTCTATTCTGTGGGTTTTGCCTCAATTAACAATTAGCCCGTGGAACTAAGGAAAAACTTCCTAACTGTGAGAAGAATTAACCATTGGAACAGCTTGCCTCCAGAAGTTGTAGGTGCTTCACCACTGGAAGTTTTTAAGAAGAGACTGGACAGTCATTTGTCTGTAATGGAATAGGGTCTCCTTCTTGAGCAGAGGGTTGGACTAGAAGACCTCCAAGGTCCCTTCCAGCTCTATTCTGATTGACACTGTTGATTGACTATCTGGAAAGCTCTCCGCAAAAAATGCAATCTTCTATCCTTAATTAGGTAGGAACAAAAGGTTGTTGTGCTGCTAAATGTATTAAGCAGTCCTTAGAATATAATTAGATCCAAATAGTGTAGCATGGAAGAAAGGTGAGAGTAGAAATTCACAGGCTAGTGAACTGTAGAAAAAAATTAAATACTAAGAGTCAATGGCCATTGATCGATTCCAGACTGGGTCTCCATGAATCCAGCCGATTAAATAGTTGAGTTCAAGCAAAAAGTAATGAAACGATAACCAATTTCTAATAATGAAATGCAGATATACAGTTATGATTTTTGTCATGCAAATAATTTTTGCTATTTATTTTGCTGGTGCCAGGATTCCGGCAGTTACTCCAACTAAATCATGAGCCTCAAGCCACACTCCCAAAACTAAAAAAGATTTATTTGAAGTTAACATTCTATGTCCGGCATTAACCTGGACATAGCGAACTGTCACCTTTGATCCTGTTTCCTCCCTACCCCTCTGGGTGTATCATCCAAGGAAAAATGTCCATAGCCAAGAGTCATCAATCATGCTCTCCAATTAGATTTTTTACAAGGCAGAAGCTTCAGTCATCTAATCAGTCTTTAAAGAAAATATGAATGGAATGTACTTTCGATTCTACACTGTTGCCCGCTCTTTGAAACTCCCCCCCTTCTTTTGACAACTATAAAATGTGTATACAAAATGTTTTATGAATTGACAACTGGCTTGCTACAGCAACCAAATGGGACAGGTAGAGACTCCAACAGATAGGACTGCAGAAAAAAATAATTGCAACCAGCCTGCCTTCTATTGAGGATGGATATACAGTCCACAATTGAACCCCAAATGTACGTTGCTGAGTGAGAAATTTGTTAAGTTTTATGGCCTTTCTCACCAGATTTGTTAAGTGAATAAGTGCAGTTGCTAAGTTACTATCACGGTTGTTAAGTGAATCTGGCTCCGTCATTGACTTTGCTTGTCAGAAGGTTGCAAAAGGGGAACCCATGAATCCAGGATGCCACAAATGTCATAAATATGAGTCAGTTGCCTAAACATCTGAATTTTGATGACGTGATCATGGGGATGCAGCAACGGTCGTAAGCCTGAAAAACGATCATAAGTCACTTTTTTCAGTGCTGTTTTAACTTTGGTCAATAAATGAATATGTCAGGATTCCAGCAGTTACTCCGATTTGAATCATGAATCTTGAGCCAAACTTCCAAAACTTAAAAAGGATTTATTGGGAGTTAACATGTCCGGCAGTGCCTGGGTATAGTCAACTCTGAGACACATAATTCATTGTCACCCTTGACCCTGGTTTCCCCCAACTTCCTGGGTGTATTGTAATTCATATTCTCCAGTGGGACACATCCATAGCCAAGAGTCATCAATCATGCTCTCCAGTTAGAATTTTGCATGGCAGAAACTTCAGTCATCTAGTTACTATCTTTGAAAACATTTATGGAATGCACTTTTGGTTTGCAAGCTGCTGTTTCCTCCCTCCTCTCCTTCTGTTGGCAACACTAAAAAGACCGTAGAAATATTTTATGGGTTGACAGAATGGTTGTGTTCTGACCTGGCTTCCAAACACAACAAACCCTCTGTAGTTAAAGCAATGGTTCCTTTATTAAAAGTACCAGCAGCAAAAAAGTTCCTCTTTCATCTCAGGCTAACAAGTCTGTCTGGCAGGGGAGATGAATACCTGCCACACCTATTCATCTCCACCTTTTATCCCCAGAGCTATGGTGGGGTTTTGCTAGCAGTGGTGGCTCTTCTGTCCCAAGGACCGGCCCATGGATTTCCAATGCTCTCCTCTCCTCTGCCTTCTGTACATCTGTGCATCAGACACTGGACCTAGCTGTTCCTCCTCTTCCTTATCAGGGGTCTGTTGGCTCTCCATCTGGGGTCTGTTGACTCTCCATCTGAGGGCTGACGGACAGTCCAGGATCTGCCTCTGCCTCTGCCTCTCTATCTCTCTGACAACTCTATTCCCTCTTCCCTCTCAGAACTCTCAGGTTGCTTGATGCTGGCCCTGATTCCCTTGCCTATTCCTCCTCCTCCTCTGATTCAGCTGCTGGAGGGGCTGGAAGCCAATAGGACACAATACATTGTAAGTCCAGGACTGCCCATACAGGTAATCCTCGACTTACAACAGTTGACCATTCAAAGTTACAATGGCTTTGAAAAAATGGACTTAAGACAATTTTCACATTTATGACCATTGCACCATCACCATCATCACACAATTTACATTTGGATGCTTGACAACTGGTTCATATTTATGACGGTTGCAGAATCCTGGGGTCATGCGATCACACCCTTTGTGACCTTCTATCTACATATATCCAGTTGTGGGATTCAAAATTGTTTACTACCAGTTCTGTGGGCATGGTTTGGTGGGTATGGTGTGGTATGGTGGATGTGGCTTGGTGGGCGTGGCAGGGGAAGAATACTGCAAAATCTCCATTCCCTCCCAACCCCACTAACCTGCTTTCCAGCTCTGTT
>BHFT01036670.1:0-11261 GCA_004320025.1 Laticauda laticaudata | reverse complement strand
CGCACCTAATTTCTCAGATTCAGAATTCTTTGGTTGCTACCACTTCATTTTCAGTAAAAGATAACTTTTCTCTAACCCAAAGAGTCTAAGTCTTTCTTTCTTGGATTTTGAATGGAGCACCTCACGACATAAAGCTTCTGGTATCAGTGGCACTCTTCAGAAAGATTTATCTTGCTAATCTAAATAATCAAGCAGTTTTCCATTTGCAATTTGGTCTTGTGCTGATTTCCCACTGAGAAAATTCAACCCAGACTCCACTTATCCCCCAGAAAGAAATGTCAAGGTCACTGCAGTGTTTCTGTTCCTTTATTTCTCTTCTTTTTATTTTTTTATTTTAAATGGAATGTCTGTGATATTTTGGTAAATATACAAAATACTACAATGTTAAGATCAGAAGACAGAGATGAGATGAGATGAGATGAGATGAACCATTAGCTCGATGGGCCAGACTGATGAGCATTAGCACACTTAGATCATTTACATTGTACCTGATAATTACCTAATTTCTAATGACTAATAATGTTAATTTGATTTCCCACTTTAAAATGAGAGCCAATATCCAACGATGCATGGACATCACTGCTTTCTAAGTTAACCACTGAGAGCTGGAAAGTAACTGTCTTTTGCAAATTATGAAGAGTGTGTCTCATTAACTCACAGCCTTCCCATCATGTACTCCTCCATCTGTACAGTTTGCCCTTCTGCTCCAATCTCCATTAGATGCTACATCAGTAGGAGACATGTTATTATGTACATGTACTGTTTCCTTTAGTAGAACTGCCATGGTACTCCTCAATAAGCATGAGGAATGACTGTCCCTGAGTATTATGGTCATCAACCACAAAGGATGCAACATGGAGTTAAATGCAATCTATCCTGATTTGTCCAAATGAGTTTCTTGCCTAACTGCTTCCTTAGAAGTGAGCATCATAGAGAGCACTGCCCTTATGTAACTCATAAATAATCATTTTCATCATAATCTCCATTCCTGGCCATCTTACAGGCAAGCTTTGCAACTTCAGAGAAAAGAAGCTTTACTATTTCCCTGAAATGAAGATTATATTAAAATATTCTTTGCTTGGTATTCTTTTAAATCCAGACAAGCAGAACAAGAGTAACATAATTTATTGCTGATCCAAACTTCTGAACAGAAAAGGCATCTTATTCGGTTACCATTGTAGAATATGTACTTTTTTCAAAATCTCATGTATATTGGCAGCTTCTCTTCTGTCTGGAGTGGATCAACTTATTAAATTAGCAAATCAACAACCAATTCAGAAATACTGTAACTCAGAGGACAATCAGAAAGCAGAACATGGATCAAGTAAAGGATGAAAACTCCAAAAGACTCCAAAAGCAGACTTCAAGTTACATCTGAAAGTCAAGAGCTGGACATTCAACTAAGGCAGGATCAAAATAAAGTCAGAAACTTTTAGCAAGATATTGTTTCCAGTTCTGGCTGTCCATATGGGAGAGCTTATAAAGCCAAGCTCCTAAAATTCAGGCCATGCTTCAGCCTCAAGACATTACATCTTCCAGAAGAATCTCATCTTAGACCTCCAGTCTTATTTCTAAATTGGATGAGAAATCTTCTGCTTTATAAAAATCTGAACTTGCAATTGTTTTTTTCCATGTTTTTCCTTTGTTTCTAAGTTGAAGAGGGTGTGTGAGCAGGAGCAGGAATTATCTTCTGCCTCCCAATCAGGTTACATTATTATATACTTTATAATGTGAACAGGATCTTAAACAATGATTACATCATGTGCATTAATATAGCTATAAATGTTTCCTGTGACACAAAGGCACACATTTCTAGTTTATGCTTGTTAAATGAGTTACCTGAAATAGTCAGATTGCCCATGTTAACATTGTTTTATGAAATGACATGTAGGCAAGGATGTTCATATAGCCATAAATGTATCTTATTTTATATATGACCTAACCATTAAATGTAATCTTATGCAGTCAATGAGAAAATATGGATCTGGGGATTATACTGTTTTTCACTAACTGCATCAAGCTAAAGGCCTAATTCCCAGCATCATTGAATGCTTAACCTCTCTAACACTATCCAAAACTTTAGACTGTTTTTTTTTAATCTGCCTCTATTCTAGGTGTAAAAGTATCACTTGTGTCATTAGAAGTCTCTGTGTTTTCTTCTTTCTCTGTGTTAGATGAGAGGGCATACTGATCTAGCTTTTCACTGACATTCATTATTTTATGCCCGTCATTCTTTCTCCTCATTAATCTAAGCAGCCCTAATCTCCTCAATCGCATCTTCTTCCGAACTCCTTCAATGCCCCCAATCATTTTCTTTGCCTATCCCTGACATTCCATTTCTGAATTCATTTTCTTTCTTTTTTACTAGGTAGAGGGAAAGCAAGCAAGTGCTCCAGAACTGTAAAACCACGTTCTAGTAAGGATCATTATATATTCTATTCTATTGGGAGGATAATTTTTTCGTCTCTTATCTAACACTTTTTTTATTCACTTGGGCCACTATCATAGACATTTTCACAATACATTAGGAGTCCAAAGTATTTAGGTAATGGACAATAGAGTATTCTTTTAGTAAGCCCAAGCTAGGAGCATTGGGTGGAATTCCAAAGGGCCTAAGAAAGTTAGATAATTGGGCAGAACAATAGCACATTTAACTCCACTGTTGGCTTATAAAATATAATGTTCATCCAAAGGAAACTGAATTATTCATCTATATTACAACTATTATTCTCATAGCAAGCCATGTCATTATCTTCCTTTCTGAGATTCTCAGGTCTTGGTGAATAAAAAACCTAACTCATTGCTATTGCTAAGCAACAACTCAATGTTAAGTCTCAAACTGCTGTCTTTTATTTATAACTGGCCAGAAAGACAATGGCAGAACATTGTTCATCTGCAGAAGCCATTTTGGCTTTATTGCAAATAAGTGAGATATGAAACACAGACTGACTGTGACATAAAGTTAACTGCCAGCAGATAAATATTGCCAGTTAGGGAAATTGGGATAGAGGATAAAGACATTTTTCCAGTGAAAGAACTCTAGTGAAAGCTAGAGTGTAGGCAAAGAAGAGGAGAAGAAGAGCAATTGCCTTTCCTTGTGCAGTATGTAGACTTTCTCTTCTTTACATCAATCAATGAATCTGAAGCTGATAATGGAAATTGGTAAAGTATTCTCTTGAGGAACTCATTAGATGAACTTACCAACTTACTAACTTTCAGTGCTAGAAAATCTTCCTGATTGTTCAGTTCACCTCCAATTACCAAATCAAGCAAATAATCAAGCATCAAATTGATCATAATATAGTGCTATGGAACAGAGATCAGAGACAAACATTAGCTTCCTGAAATGGTACTCTCTTCCTTATTCCCAAAATGTATTGGATTATCAATTGTATCTATTCCAATATTGGTGATAGTTTAGCACCTGCCATTACATTTTGATATTGGTGATGGGTTGGCATCTACTACTACATTTGAAGGATGCCAGAAAACTACATTGCCCACACAGATTAGTCATCCAACAGAGATGAATTCTTGAAGGGATACAGGAAAAATAATTGAAGTAAACTGTAGCATCTGTCACTTGAGATTGTCAACTCACTTTATCTAATCAGATTGCCAGCCATGATATTCAGTTTGGTGAGTCACAAGTTGTGGTGACAGACTATGTGGTGTACAGACTATGAAAAATTGCCTGATGGGTACAAATACAGAGACAGACAAATCATTAGAAACTATTCACCAAAGTTCATGGAAAAAAAAAAACATTGCTACAAAAGTTTTCTTACTTTCTGAAATGAGACCAATTTTTGCAGTGGTTGGAATGATACAGTAATATGTTGTATAACTTTTTAAAAGTTTATGAAATACCCATGAAGAAAAGCAACATTTTGGGGCAGTTTTTACCATATTTTTTGCTAGAATAATAAATGATTTTTTTCCTTTAAAAAGGAAGAGGGCTGCTTTCCCCTTCTTTCTTTTCTTTTTAGACTTTAGCAGATAAGGCCAGGAAGTCAACAAAAGCTAGTCCAATTAAGAACAGCACCACAATGGAAAGTTGAATTCAGAATTAAGGAATGAGATGCACTATGAAGTGATATGCCTAGCAGACAGTCTCTCAGGTGCATTGCTGAATAAAAAACAGAGTATGTAAAAGAATTGAAATTGAGATGAGATGTAAACCTGATAGCAACTTTGTATGATAAGAGAAGGGAATTGGGCAAGATACATTAAGTAGAGCACAGCAGAAATGCAGCCATGCAGCCATATCTGCCATGGATCTCACAGCATGGCTAGGTTGTAGTTCATTTAATTATATAATCATAGTCTCCATACTGGGATCAGTGGAAGTACTGGTATTAGTGGAAGATAAGGATAAATAACAATAAAGTGATTTTCTTGAATACTTTCTTAAATCTATTTTTATTTCCTCTAGGCATCTAGAAAATTGTTCCTTATGTTTGGGAACCTTCTGGATCTAAAGTCATGCAAAGAGGTGAACATTTGAGCTATTGCAGCTGACACATTGTAAGGCCTCCAAGAGTGCTAGGATTTATAGCCATATTTAATTTTTACTTCAGTAGCATGTCATAGTACACAGTGAGATTATTTATGATGTGCCAGATTAAACATTAAAGAAAAGAAAAAACAGGAAACACTTGTCTAAGCCATTTTCAAAACCCAAACAAGTAAATTAATGAACAAATATTTTGAAAACAGTTTATTCCAGAATCGTGAAACATCACAGCTCATTTCCTCCTCAATCTTGTGCACTTGAGAGTAGGCTCTACTACTGAGTAAGGAGGCAGATATTTATTTAAAAAGCAACAAAATAAAATTGATTCTGAAGTAAGTGTGCTTTGAAACACATGTTTTTTTTTCCTCCTTGAGGGCAAAGCACATCTTTAAGATCTAACATCTTTAAGATGTTAGATAGCTATCTGGGCAAAAAACTTATTACTGTGTACATTTTGGAAGAGAACTGCTGACTTTTAAAACAAAAGAAAGTAAGAATAGCCTTCCTGAAATAGACTGAACACCCATTTTGGGCCAGTATTTTGCTATTCAAAATAACCACCTTCCTTAGGAAAGTGAGTTGCTGATCAAACCAGCAGCAATTTCATTAGAATAGAAAAGATGTATGTATCAGTCCTAATATCATGCCAACAAATGTTATTATTTTGCATACAGATAAATTTAACTAAAGTCTTAGATTTCCAATGAAGTTTTGGCATCAATGAGGCTGTTGAGAATCAATAAATTGATGACTCTGTGAGCTTTTGTTTTTAATTTCTTTTTTCTCCAGTCTTAAGTTTGATTTGTCTCATTTCTGACTGATTTTGCCAACTTAAAAAGTATTAATGGCACATTTTTGTCTTCGTAAATCCTTCAAGTTATACTTTCCCGAAAACAGTTTACTTAATATCAAATATTATTTTAATTCATACACACAACTTTATTTGCAATTTTCCCTTTACATGAACATTTTGTAACATAAATTGCTTAATAAAAATTGAGAAGTCCTTACAACAGGTAACAAACTGTTGGGTCCTTGGTGATCTTGGAGCATGGTTGATGTTACCTTGTTTGGTAATGAAATGTCTGCAAGAAAACAGCCAAGGAAGGACAAAGGACTCAACAGTTCAACCCTGAAGCATAAATATTCTCCTCTATCAATACAGATAACAATGCTGCTATCTGTTTTGAGTCAAAAATGGGAAATTAGATGAAGTTGTACTGAAATGAAAACAATTTTTCCTCCATTTCTATTGTCCACTTCACATAGTAGCAATTACATCAGTATTTTAACATACAGCTCATTATTCAGCCCAGATAAATGAGGGGGGAGGGGGATATAAATGTCTGAATGTGGATTATAAACATCAAGGCAATAGCGAGGCCCATATCCTTAAGTGCATTATGGCTTCCTGTGGGTGAACAACTCAGCAAACAGGCACACAGATTCATTTGCAGCAGTGCTAAGAATAGTTTCAAATAGGGTGATGTCGCGGCATAGCGAGGTAGGAGAATCTTGATCTGTTCTTCTACATCGGGGTTTTTGCTCATGGGCAGCCGTTCAAGGTGAAGTTAGATCCTGCTAGGATCACTCGAGTGAGGAAGAACTCTTGGAGCCGAATGGGAAGTGCAATCCCAGAGGTGAAGAAGGGAGCCCGAAGCACAGGGCAAAAGAAGTCAGACAGCTAGGCTGGCCCGAACATGTGACAGAACAACTTTGAGAAGGAAGCAGAGAGACAAGATCGAATTTGGAGTCCGGGAAAGAAGTTGAAAGGAATCGGTGTTGGATTATAACTAATAGATAAATCTGAAAGGTAATTGGTATTGTATGAAGTGCCAGAGCAGAAGGGGGAAAGTGGAAAGTGGAAAGTGGCAGCAAGATTGAGCTGTTTATCCATAGCTCTGGATAAAGTGGAAAATTGCTTTTAAAAAAAGAAAGTGGAAAGGAAAGAAGAGTGATTGTTGATGAGGAAAGTTTTGTATTTCCAGTCACATGAATATACCGTGGAGAGTATTTTATAGCAGAGAACTGTGAAACTTTGACATTTTTGAATGTCACGAATTGCACTGTCACTGAATGATAGTGCAATTCGTGAAGGGAGACATTGTGACAGGGACAGCAGAGCAAAGTGGCAGAGGTACCATACTGAACTGAGAACTGAGAATTGAGACTTGAAGTTATTTCTGGATATAATTGGATTACAAAGGAAACACTAGCAAAAAAGGAGATTGTAAATCCTCTCCTCATTGACTATTCATTTTGTTCTCTTTTTTCCCATCAAAATTGATCAAAATTGATGCCTTGGTTTTCCATATACGAAATTCCCTGTACATCATGCCTGGCCACATACATTGGACAGACCAATAGAAGAATAAGTACCCGCCTAGATGAACACAAAATGCAGTAAAAAAGCTGGAACACACCTCCTCACTAGTCCAACACCAATGAAAACACAGGTCACAACATCCAACTTCAAATGGCACTAAAAAACAAGCCATAAATAGTGAAAACCCCAACCACAGAATATCAGAGAAGCCCATAGAGATTAGAAAAAAGACCTGACAGCATGAATAGAAGATGATGATTCCAAGCCAGACTGTCAATCATTTGAAACCTGCACTCTCAATAGAAAGGATCTCCACCCACAAGCCAGGCAACACACCTGGGCACAAACAGACTCCCTTCTTGATAGCTCCAACTCAAAGGACCCCCCCACCAGGCACCCAGAGTGAAACCCACTTGCTAATGAATAGCAGTTGCTAATGAAGAGCAGCCGTCTTTCACACGGAGCCAAAAGCTGCACTGAAACCTCCAAACAACAAGAACAGAGGTTTGCCACCAATTCAAAGCCAAAAAACAGACAGAAGGAAAACCAGAAACACCAATCATCAAACTCCAAGTCCAATGAACACAGACCAGGCTCCTAGCCAATCAGAATGGACCAGCCTCAAATTTGAAAACCAGGAAACTAACTCAATACAGAAGCCTGATGATGGCAGATAGATTCTGCTGAAACGTTGCTACAACCTTTAACGAACTACAATGAACGTGGGATAATACCCGAAGTCTCATTCATCATCTTTCAGGCTTGTTTCTTTCAGGCTCTGTGCTTCTCAGGTAATTGAAGCTTGCAGCTGCTTCTTCCTTTTAAACTGCTAGTGGAGTTGTGACTTTGTATTGGTGGGGCTTGGCATGTGTTCTGATATAGGTGGGGTGTGTTCTTCATTGGTTGGGTTGGCTGTGTTCTATTGGCTTGGGAGTATGTTCTATTCAGGTTGGGGCTTGCTGTGCTGATTGGCTGGAGATGGGTTGTTTCTGTTCAGGTGGCGGGCTTGGTTGTGCTCAGGTATAGTCTTATTGCTGGGGATTTGAGCTGGTGAGCTGTGCAATCCTTGTTGTTTGGCTTCGCTTCTTGGTCATGCCACATCTTCATGGTGGGTGTCGTTGCACTTTTTGTATGGGTCAGATGGGTTTGATGCAAGCTACGGTACAGGGCCTTCTGGTCCATGTCGTGTCTCATCTTCGGTTGTGGGTGTGAGTCTTTTTTTTCTACGTTGGAAGTTGTGGTCGGTAGCATCTTGTGTGGCACTCAATGGGTGTGGGTCTGGCTGTCATTCTTCATGTTAGGTATCCATTTATTTTAATTATTGGAGGGGGGGCAAGGGTTTTTTTTTTTTCCCCCCCAAAATTTGGGGGTTTTGTAGGCAGGAGGTATTCAATCTCGTTTATTCCATGCTGTGGGTGGTGTTTTCTATCTCTATGGCTTCTCTGATTATTCTGTTGTTGAAGTGTTCAGTTTTTGGCGATAGTTCTGGTACAAGGAGCACCATGGGATCACCCCTCTCACCTGTCATCAACAAACCTCAACATGGAACACTTTTGAAACACAAGTGCTCTAGAAAAATATGATCACAAACCCAAACCCTGGCTCAGATAACGTAAAGATAACACCTTCATAAATCTGGCCACACAGGGAAGAAAAACCTGAACAACTTTCCTCACACACCTTTCAACAGCCTACAACCCCAAATACAATTCACCATGAAACAGAAGCCAAACAAATCAACCTTCCCTTCCTAGATTGTCTAAGTATTAACAAAAAATCCAATGGCTCCCTAGGAGACACCACCATTATCACGAAGAAAATACATACAAAACCACTATTACATGCACTCTACACCACCACCAGTACAGGATCAATTTCTGTAGCCGAGAACACTCATCTCCAGCAACAAAATGCTTAGCCGAACGAACAACAACTTAAAAAACCGAACTACAACACTCTTCACTAATGTACTTGCAGCCAATGGAATTCAAAAAGAAAGAAGATAACCCACCTATCCAAAAGGGAAACCCAAACCAAAGCCAAGGACAGAGAACAAGAGAATTGCCCAAAGCCCTCCTTCCCATATATAAAAGGCACTACAGACAAAATCAGCAAAAATCCTCCAAAAACACAACAATTAAACAGCATTCTGCGCACAACAGAAAATTATCATCATCTAATTAAAGACAGAACCTGAGTAAGAAAACCAAGGAGTATACCAAAAATCCCTTTGGATTGCCTGCCCCACCACATACCATCGGGCAAACTAACACAAGAATAAGTGGCACACATTGAAGAACACAAGAACTCAAATTCAAAAAAGAAAGAACTGAACCTCTTCCCTTGGTCCAATACCTCAAAGCCACAGGACATGAAATTGACCTTTAAAAATACCAGAACTATCACACAAAACAAACACTTCAAACAACAGAATAAATCAGAGAAGCCATAGAGATAGAAAAACGCCCCCACAGCATTGAATAAATGAGAGTGGATACCTCCCGCCTACCAAATATTTGGAAACCATGACCTCATAATAAACAAGTACCTAACATGAAGATGACACCCAGACCCACACCACGAGTGCACCACACAAGATGCACCACCACACTTCCCACATTTAGGAAAAAAGACTCCACACCCACACAGAAGAGGAGACACAACCATGACCCAGAAGCCATACCGTAGCTGCACCACTTACCTGCTTCAAACCCCTCTGGACCCATTACAAGAAGTGAAACTGACCACCCACCATTGAAGAGTGGCACGAACACGAACCAGAAGCCAAACAACAGGATCACAGCTCACCAGCTTAAATCCCCCAGCAACTAAGACTAACCTGAGCACAACCAAGCCCCCACCTGAACAGAACACACCTCCCAGCCATCAGAGAAACACAGCCAAGCTCCCTACCAATCAAACACAGCCAAACCCCCAACCAAATGGAGAACAACACCTCCACCCAATCAAGTCACACCCCACTAGCAGTTAAAAGAAGAAGCAGCTGCAAAGCTCACTTACTCTGAGAAGCACAGAGCCGAAGAAACAAGCCTGAAGATGATGAATGAGACTTCATCAAAACGTTGCCTAGATACTTTCAATTTTATGCTGGAGAAAACCCAAATAACCAAAGATCCACATACAAATACCCGCGAAAACCTCAGGAAAAAAAAATATATAAATATATATATATATATATGTATCCTAACCTGGTTTAAACTGTTACCACAATTTTTGAATACTATGTTCTTTTTCTTGCATAAGTGAAAATCGTAGATTTCTGATGATGCCTCTTGCAAACAACACAAAGACAGAGTACTCATAAGGAGTTCAAAATATGCTGAAAGTTAAAAGAAAATCTGATTGTATTTTCTGAGAAATGTTTTCTAATAGGTGGAACAAGATTGCCTATAACATAATCGAGAAGCCAGTTTTCCATTCATTCAGTCTTACAATCTCCTGCTACAAGGAAGTATTGTTAGGAACCACTTGCTTTACTCCATGGTCCTGCTCAGATCTGCATGAGGAAAAGTATTAGTTTCACTTATCAGGGTTTTCTCAAGCCTGCCATTACTTTTTGCTTGCAATGCAGCAAGCAAGGGTTCTACTGCAGATGTCCATCAGTGCACAATTTGATGATTCATAGTTCATGCTTGGGGAACACAATCGATTCAAGCTACACTATTAACTGTTCAAGCAGAAAGAGAAATAATAAAAGAAGAATTAAAAAATGAGTTGGGGAAATGAGAAGTGAAGTCAAAAATTTAGATGGAAAGATACGCCATATTCAATGATTGATTAAAATAAAAAAAAGAGAAGATTAAAGCGATTGAAAAATAAGCTAATCAAACAGAAAAGAAGTTGGAAGGCATGGAACAAACAATTAAGGAGCAGAATAAAGAGCCCAATCAAACCCTGACTCAGCTAGAGATGGACAAGGCCTCTTATCTTAGATTCCAGAATGTGGAGGAAGAGAGAGGAGAGAATTTACCATTGGTGATGGCGGAGATGTTGGCGGAGCTTCTGAACAGAGATAAGGATGAGATGGTGAATGAGCTGGATGACATATACAGAGTATACACGAACTATGCGAGATGGCATAGACTGCCCAGAGAAGTGCATATTAGATTTGCAAGGAGGTGTGTAAAGGATATAATTTATAGAGTTACAAGAGATGAAGGAATAAAATACAAAGATCTTTGTATACAAAATACAAAGATAGACAAGTGATTGTTCTAAAACAGGTGCCGAGGAGAATTCGTGAACAAAGGAAAGACTATCGATTTCTCACAGATTTTAAACAAAAAATATATATATTTCAATAGATTATCCCAGAGGGTACACTAACAATATGGAAGGAAAAAAGGGTGAGAATAGATAACCTAACCAAAGCTCAAGAATTCTTCAACCAAATAGGAG
>BHFT01036669.1:0-31756 GCA_004320025.1 Laticauda laticaudata | reverse complement strand
GGGCTGAACGCAAACCTCATCATGGGGCTATTCCAGAGTCCAGACCCCCTACCCAATGACACTCAAGAATGCCCTACTTCACCTGTGGTGTGATGGACGCCTTCTCCCTCAGAACACCTCATGAAGCCCTACAGTTCAAAATACCTTCCACCTGTCGAAGAGAGATCTTCAACTACAGGCCTGTCCAGGGCAAGCACGTGTGGTGGAGAATGCTTTGGCATCGCTGGCCCAACAGGTTTCCATGGGTACTTCTCACCCATTCATGCAGAATCACCCAGAGACTGTGAGGAAACATCGTGGAAGCTTAGCTGCCATCGCTTGCACAATGCTTCGCATGTCTGCACCGCCTAAGCGCCAGTGTGGCAGAACAGGACTTGTGGACTGCAAGCAAGGCAAATGGGGACATGGGAGCCTGCGTGAATGCGAGGCAAGCCGACTAAACCTGATAGACACTGTGGACACTGTGAAGGTTAAAGGGCCCCCAACAAGGCTTCACGTGGAAGTGAAAAAGGCAACGCAACCTTCCTGAAACACTGAGTAGCCCAACTCCCAGCTGGAGCAGTGGGAGTGCAAGCACACAGCGATAGGTAGAATGGTTAATGGATGCTTCCTTCGGCCAGCCTGTCTCATAACACTGATGAGATGTGCCATGTAATGCTGAGTGGCACCTACAATGAATGTAGGGCAATTAATAAAGAGATTTGTTTATTTTGAAATGTGTTGATAATGAAATAAATTATTATTATAAGAAAGGTCCATATGTGTGGCAGCTGGGAAGGTGCGACCATACAGATCCACCTTATGGGCTTGCCATGGAGGTTTATCAAAATCCCAGCAGCTTTCCTTACCCATCCCACAACTATCCTTACCCATCCCACAACTATCCTTAACCCATACCACAACTATCCTTACCTATCCCACAAGCATGCAAAGCGTCTTAACTATGTTTTTCAAAGTTTTCACCAACACTTTATTAAGTAAAACAAAAAATGGAACAAAGTGTGTGAAGCACAAGACTAACCGTTTATTAATAACTGTCTTAGAGTAAACTGTATGACTATTAAAAAAGCCAAAATGAACCAAGTAAATGGGTCTCTTAAGCCACAAAAAGAATTAAGTGCAACAGGTAACAACTCAGTCCTTGCACTTATTTCTTCAGTCACTCTGAGCACTTCCATGAGCTCTCAGGCTGTCGAGCAGCCAGGAGGACTGTGGAACGGTGTACTTGTGGCTGGCAGCTGCTGGTCGAGGCTCAATTGGGTGCTTGCCCCGAGAGATACAACAGTGGAGATGGTGTGGTCAAGGAAGCTCTCAAAGAGAACTGACTCAGCTCCCGTGAAAGTTGAGAGGCCCTTCCTCAAGGGACCTGGCGATGTCAGGCGCACCAGTTACAGATGACAGATTTTCTGTTGAGGACTGTGGGGTGGAGCGAAAGGAGGATGTTAGTGGGCTGTCTTGGTCTGCAGCTGGGTGAGGTTGGAGGCGTCTGTGAGCATGCTTACGAGGTAACCTGGGCCTGCGACTGGAAGAGCTGCCTCTGCCCTGTGGAAAGTCCGCCACCTGGTAGTCGTAGCCTTGGTAGGTCGAGGGACCGTTGTTGAAAGCCCGTGGAAGGCTGCTGACATCACCTGCGGTGGAAGAGCAGTCCTGGAGTGAGCGTCGGAGCAGGTTTCAGCTTCGGGGCCTGGAGGGTGGTGCAGCAGTGCTGTTATCTTCTACCTTCATCACCTATGTACTGGGCCTCGGCAGGTCCATGAGGGTCTGGCTCACGTACATGCATTGAAGGGCCCTTCCGGTTTCGGGATAGTAATGTCACTGTGGCACCAGCTGAGATGAGAAGATCGTGCTCATTTGTGATTGGTGCTCCCTGATTCTCCAATGAGCGACAGGTGGCTCTGCCCCTCCAGTCCGCCTCTCTTGCCTTGCTTTCTGTGGAGGTGGAGCTTGGGGGTGGGTGCGGTTGGTCTCTGGCTGCTGCTTCTTCTTGCTCCATTTGAGGACGGGATCCTCCACACCCTCTGGCATGGAGGAGCTGCATCTGTCGGGCGGCGTCTGTACCCGTGGGGCCCTCCAAAGACAGCCTGCCTGGATATTGGTAGCCGTCTCCTGACTGGAAGCAGGAGATGGCGGTCTGTGGGCTGACAGAGGGCTGCTCCTCGGGTGGGTGGCACCTCACCCTCCAGCGAAGCTGCAACCTTGGCCATGACTACATCTCCTGGTCAGTGAAGCTTGACAGCGCGCCTGCCCAGATTTCTTGAGGTGCCAGCTTGCCATTTACCAGCGTTGTGCATTGTGCTTCCACCATCCCAGGAGTACATCTGAAGTGTAGCCAGGGCTCTTTTGCCTTGTGCTCTTCCACGCTGCCTGCTTTCTCTTGGTGTTCGCGATAGAGTCTGTGGCCCTTTCTCCACAAGTACTCGCTTCTCCCTCAGCCAGTTCCAGCACCTCCTCCTCATGGTTTCCTCGGAATGGAAGTATCTGTTTCCTCTCTCCCTTCTCCTTGCCTTGCCTCTTCCTCTCTCTAGGCAGGGGCTTCAGGGCCTTCAGAGAAGGAACTTGAGGGCCTTGCGGCGCTGCGTCCACCA
Source organism: Laticauda laticaudata (assembly GCA_004320025.1). Classification (NCBI taxonomy): domain Eukaryota; kingdom Metazoa; phylum Chordata; class Lepidosauria; order Squamata; family Elapidae; genus Laticauda; species Laticauda laticaudata. The sequence goes on along the minus strand of BHFT01036669.1, from coordinate 29,171 downwards.
CAGCAGCCTCAGAGCAAGTAGCAGCAGCCACCGAGCAACACCCAGTAGCACCAGCAGTAGCCAGCTAGCCACCAAGCACCAGCAGACGAGAAGCACCAGCAGCATACCAGTCACGGAGCAACACCCATCAAGCAGCACCATAATTGAAGATAGGAAGCAGAGGTTTACCATTAAGCCAGCCATGAGATGCTTTCTTACCGAGCAGCTTAGAGTCAGTGCCAAGGGTGGAATAATGATTTGTGGAGATGCGTGATTCTTGTCCTTCTTGCCAGGGCTGGCAGACTCTAGCGCACAGTGCTTTCTCTTCTCCCATGACTAACTAAACCATCGTGGTGTTCTTTCAAGCATGTCTCTTGCAGCAGGTCCTAGGTCTTTCCTCTGAATGGTGACTGCTTGCGAGCTGCATCCTTTTATATCCACGGAGCTGATGCAATTCATCCTCCTCGCATGTGCAGTGAACGCTTTGCATCCACTACGCATCTGCTATACATCCTATAGGCGTCCGTGATGCATCCGCATCATCCATCACGCATCCACCCCTTCTGCTTCGCGGCCGCTTCGCTATTCTCCCCCGGAAGCCCTTCGGATGTGTCATCCGCTTCCATCCGCTAGGTTTCCTACGAACATCTGCTTACCATCCTCGCTATGTACTACCCCCGTCCGTTCCTTTCCGTGTTTTCCATTCTGTTTATGCAAATTTTCGCCACTTTTGAGAGTGGATAAGAACGGATGGAGCCACTCCCGAAATTTTGCTCGTCCGCTGTGTCCTTTTTGCATATATTTTGCTTCCGTCGGCCAGTGTGACCTAGCCTTTAAATTAGGTTCATAATTTTTACAAAATACTTTTTCTTGATTTATAAGTTATCATTCTGCATTTAATGATAAATTAATGAGTGCCATTCTGCTACATTACAGTTTTGTGTTGATATTATTAATGTATATTTTAAATTTGATATAGGACTAAAACAGTGTAAATAAGTTTCTATTTGCATGTAAGTTTTTATCCAATGGGAAATAAATTATAAATGAATGATAAATAAGAATAGTGTGGGCAATAGAGTGTAGCTGTCTTTCAAATCCACTTAAGCCTTCCTTTATCCCAACACCGATGAAATAACATTGTAAACCGTTGCATGAGATCACAAGAATCATTTTCTCACTGAAATCTCCTGTGCTTTTGGTAGTGATTTGACTGTTCTCATGAGAGTTTTGTAAATGCCCAATATAATAATATCATTAAAATTTATGATGATAGAGGAAATGCATACTGTATATATGTTTGCATTTATATACAGAGAATGCTTGCCAACACTTGGATAAGAAATTATAAACATAATTGGTCATAATCTGTATATACTAACGATTTGTTGAAAAGAACAATTGGAGGTCAAAGAATAGTATTTTTCTTTTTAAAGATGGATTTTCTTTCCAAAGATCTACAACAAATTAGGAAATATTTCCCCCCCTGCCCTTCAGAAAGCTTATTAATATCCAGTATTATAGCCCAATGATTTTTACATTTTTTTCATAATATTTTTTTTCTTTTGGAAATTAGAAAATTCCTACAATTTATTATTACCAGGAAACAAGGGAGGATTACATAAGAATTTAAGTAGCAGTAGCAGATTTAACATTTTACTCAGTGGGTTTATGTGTTTTTAATAGAATACAGAGAAGCTTCATGTTTGTTTCTAATAACTTTTGTCATTCAAAAAAACCAGAATAAGCTCTTTTCCATTTCAGTTAATGTGAACATCAGCTTGTTGTTTCCCAAAAAACATGGAAATGGAATTTAAGATGCTTGCCTCATTTTTTGAAAAAACTAGTCTTTTCAAAAAAGCAAATTCAATATCGTAATCAGTTTAACCCTTACTCTAGTTCATTCTTAAAATACAAAATGAATAAAGATACTTAATTTAAAATATTCATATATTTTTATTTGATTGACAACAAGCTTAAAACTGAGTACTGCTGCCATCACTATCATTTGTCTAAAATGTGATGTAATGAAATTACACATTATTTTATTCTACAGGATTATACATCATTTACACTTCATAGGAAATTATTTGTATAAAACCTTACATATGCTAGAAATAATACTAGAAAACAGAGTTTTGGTATCTTAATTTCCTGAAATTTTTAAGTAAGATTTTTTTGCACAAGCCTATTTTATTCATTTTTGCTGTAACCTTCAAAAAGTCATAAAGGTAAAAGTCTAGTCCCTGCCAGCCATGTGCAACTCTAGGGGGCGATACTCATTTCTGTTTCTTAACCGAGAGAGAGCAAGCATTGTCCAAATGCATTTCCCTGGTCATGTGACAACATGACTACATGCTAAAAGTGCATGGAACAATGTGACCTTCCCATTGAAGTGGTACTTATTTATCCACTTCACATTTATATGCTTTTGAACTGCTAGATGGTCAGTTATATGCTTTTGAACTGCTAGATGGTCAGGAGCTGGGACAAGTAATATGAGCTTATCCCATTGCATGGTGCTTGAGTCTTGAACTTATGCTGTCAAATTTCCAGCTGACAAGCTCAACATCTTTAACCATTGAACCATCGGACTCTCTTTCAAAAATTCATACCAAACATTAATGTAATATGTTATATTTTGACTCTGAGGTCTACTCCTACAGAATAATCATGTAATAATTCTTATTAGCACAGTTTGACCCAACTTTCCCTAAATTTGTGTCTTTCAAATGTATTTCCAGTATTTCCATTCATTCCTAGTTATTTCAATGTAATGTGAATCACACTTCAATATATATTTGGAGGGTATTTGTTTGTAAAAAGCTGCTTTATAGTTTATTGAATTAGTTCTTGAGACATTTGTCAACATTACAATTACAAGTGATATATATGCAACATATGTAAAAATAAAATGTCATTTTGCTATAGTTGCTGGACAATGTGCAGAAGATAGAGTACTTGTTTGCTTACTTTGGTAGTGAGACACTCAAGTCATGTTTGGCATTTGGTCTGATCTAATAGTATTCTTCTATTTCTGTGCATTTGAAATAATTTTTGCACAATATATTTTGGATCAAACCTATCAGTCTGGGTTTCTTTTTTAGCCATTGAGTATGCAAAAGAGATTAGATCGAGATCAACATATGGAAGGATATAGTGAAATATTTAGGGAAGTAAGTATTGCTACTGAGCATTCACCTAATCAAATATTTATTCTCTCCAGTCTACCAACCAGGCAGTCCTTCTTGGTAGCATAGAAAATGGTATGCATGAATACTTGTAGATTTTATGGGAAATGGTTGTATCAGATTATGATTAAAATGAATTCAGTTCTGAGTTATGTAAGACTTCACTTTGTAGTTTTCTACCAACTAAAAATAATGACATCATGTCCAATTGTTAAGTGAAAAAAAATTGGCAAGAGTAACAGTCTGGGCCACATGAAAACATAAGGGATTATATTCAGTATCGCCACTGCTGAAAGTTCTAACCATTTTGGTTGCTGCTGCAGGCTCAGTGGATAATGCAGTAGAAAGCTAGTGGTGTAACCTTCATTGTTAAAAGATTTGTACATTAAAATAAAAGAACTTTGCTTTTCTACACAATTTTAGGTTAATAGTGTTTCGTTAAATAGCTCTTCATTATTCTTATTAATAATAAATGATAATTTTTTGAAGGCATGCTTGTTACCATTTGTATCATCTATACACTATTTTAGTCATTTTCTATTCTTTTCATACCCTATTTTGAACTAAAATTAATAGTAACTTTAATAATTATCATTGATAAATTTAAAAAAAAAATTTTCTTTGATTCTGTTTTCCTAATTGTTAGAACTGCTCATCAATTGAACAGATTGCTATGAGTTGCAGTGGACTTTCTTTTACTGGAAATGTGTAACCCAGGATGCTATAAGACTTCAAAAATCCCTATCATTCTTTACCTACTATGATATATATACATGTATATATATATATATATACATATATGTTTTTTTAAGCTTTCGCGGGTACTTACATGTGTGCTGTTCAGCTTCCTTCGGGATTTATCCACATCATTCGGATAGTTGCTTTGTAAAGCCTCCTAACAGGAACGAGTATGTGCCAGACAGCTCCAAACAGTCAGGATGCTAGAAAAAAACATCTGCAAACATAAGTGCTAGCCGTCCAAGATGTTAAAAGACCCGTAGCTGTGAAGACCCTGACCCACATACAATTCAACGAAGCCTGATGTCTGGCAGATGGATTCTTGCTGAATACGTATGCACTAAACTTTAAAAGCACTACAATGACGTGGGCATAATACCAAGGAAGCGGAACAGCACACATGGTAAGTACCCACGAAAACATTAAAAAAACACATTTTATATATAGTAATATATATAATATACTTATATATATAACTATATACATTAATATTATATATATATAGTATATATATGTGGGTGTGTGGTGTGTTGTGTGTGTGTTGTGTGTGTGTGTGTGTGTTGTGTGTTGTGGTGTATTGTTATACATGTATAGGCAATATCTAGATTGTATAGCATTATAAAGTATTAATTTAACAAATTAAATATTTATTATGCTCATAAGAACAGTCTATGGGTGGGGTATTATCATTGAGAAAGAATAGGCAATACATCAGAATCTTTAAAAATGGAAACATACAAACAAAGAATATATAAAGAAATATATGAATTTAAACAGAAAGTATATGTAAGAAACAAGACCAAAGACTCTAAAAGGAGAATTAGATAAATGTAGGAGAGCATAAATGTTCATATGTGAAGACTATATCTATAAAATTATAAAGCACTTTAGTATAGAAAAACTAGATGCTCATTAAGTCTTGTGGCACAGGTCATCATCCAACAAATTTTAAGCACTGCTGTATAGAATATGGTAATGCTGTATATTGTCACAGGATTGATATGTGAAAGCAGAAGAGGTGTAGAATTTTTCTGTATTTCCTTGATATTTATGCAATAATGGTGAGATAAGGCTGGTACAAATATCTCTGTTATACAGGCAGTGGAAAAGCTTGGCAGATCATACAATTTATTCAAATATGAATTATAAATCCACATATTTCACAACCCAATTAGTATGGAAAATGTTTTTTCTTTGAATTTATGCAGCTATAGTCTCAGTGGTGGAAATTCACAATTCACAATCAACCCTTCCACTGGACAGATCATTACAAGTGCTCTGTTGGACAGAGAGGCTAAAGAGAATTACACTTTGATCGTTATAGCCAAGGATGGTGGCATTCCAACGCCTCTTTCCAGTTCAGCCAGTGTTTTTGTCACGATTGCAGATGTCAATGACAATCCCCCTAAATTTCAGCATCATCCTTACGTCACTCATATACCATCACCAACAAGTACAGGTAGGATAATAATAAAAGCATGATTCTAAAGCATCTATTCCTAAGAGATAATAAGGAAACAATGTTAATTTGATTAAGCCAGTCCCTGAGTATTTCACATACAATAATTTAACATTTAAATTAGAATAATTTAAATAGAACAATATTTTCTTGTTTTATTATATTTTTTCAAGTTTTGTTATTAATGTTTATTAATATTTTTTGTATTTACATAAATTAAGATGGCATATCTGATTTATGTACACTGAATTCTAAATAGGTCTTATTCAGTGTAATTATAATTCTTATTTCATATGAACAGTATAAGAATTCACTTGGAATAAACATGTCACAATAAGCTACAATATATATTTATTGGAGTGAAATTTTGCAATAAAAAAAATAAATTCAAACATTATTTAAAATTGTTTCATAGTTCTGATTTTCAAAGTACATTTTACTGAATAAGTTTTTCATGAAAAATCCTAACCAAAAATGGTTAAAATTAATGTCATCAAAGGCATTCAAATTGCAACAGTTTGTTTTGAAGGGGGAAAAAGTTACATTCTTCATAAAGCAATCTGTGGGTGAAATAGAATAACTTAAGAGACAGTTAAGCTAGTATAAAAGTTTTTGAAATACCACAAAATATCTACATCTGCTTATAACTGGCAGCTGAATATAAAAGATTACTCAGAATCCAGTGCCATTGTGTTTGCTGCCATGAATGTTGGGGATTTTCTTTTAACAAAAACATTCACCAATTCCTGCCTGTAACTTTTTTCACTCAAGTTTGTTGTTGGGAATAAGAGATGATTCAATGTTATTCAAAACATAACATTTCAAGACTGAATAAATTACTGAGGTTCATTGTTACAGCACTGATGTGAACTTTTTAATTGCTTTTTGTAGGTACTTTTGTATTTGCAGTGACAGTGACAGATTCTGATGCTGGTCCTAATGCTAAACTTCATTATTCTCTTTCGGGAAAGAATTCTGAAAAATTCCACATTGATCCATCAAGAGGGGCAATTATGGTTGCTGACAGACTTTCTGGAACATCCGAAATTACCTTTACTGTGAATGTCAATGATTGCAGCCTGCTTCCAAAGATTGATTCCACAACTGTGACTGTAAGATTTGCAAACAGAGCTGATTTTCCTCAAGTGCATACTAAACAGCACAAATTCATGTTTCCTGAAAACCAAGCAGTTGGCACTTTTATCACTTCTGTTTCTGGGGTGTCATCGAGAGGCGATTCTTTGTCCTACTTTATCGCTAGTGGCAACCTTGGAGGTACCTTTCAGATTGACCAATTAACAGGGCAATTATCAATCAGTCAGCCTTTAGATTATGAAGCTGTACAGAAATACATTGTCTGGATTGAGGCTAGAGATATGGGCTTCCCACCATTCTCTTCTTATTTAAAACTGGAAATAACAGTGATAGATATAAATGATAATGCACCATTATTTGGACAAGATCCATTCTTTGTTGAAGTATTGGAAAACCTTTCACCTTTTAAAATAATTACTGTAGCTGCAGTTGACAATGATAATGGGCCAAATGGACAGTTGAATTATGAAATAATTAATGGTAATATAGAGAACAGCTTCACTATTCATCATACAACTGGTGAAATTAGAAGTATCAGGCCTTTAGACAGGGAACGAGTAGGCCAATATACTCTAACTGTAAAAGCTTCAGATAGAGGTACTCCTACACAAAGTGCAGTTGTCCAAGTACTTATCAATGTATTAGATGAAAATGACAATGCACCCAAATTTTCTCAGATATTTAGTGCTCTTGTGCCTGAAAATGCACCCTTGGGCTACACCGTTACACGAGTCACAACATCAGATGAAGATACTGGAATAAATGCAGTCAGCAGATATTCCATAAGGAATACAAATATACCATTTGTTATAAATCCTAATACAGGAGATATAACAATTACCAGGCTTCTAAACAGAGAAGATACAGACCGCTACAGGATTCAAGTTTCAGCACATGACTCTGGATGGACTGTCAGCACAGATGTGACCATATTTGTGACAGACATCAATGACAATTCTCCACGATTTACAAAACCATCTTACTACTTGGATTATCCTGAAAGTAATGAAGTTGGATCCAGAGTGACCCAAATATCTGCCACAGATCCAGATGAAGGAACTAATGGACAAGTCTTCTATTTCATAAAATCTCAATCAGAGTTTTTCAGAATTAATGCATCGACAGGAGAGATTTTCAGTAAGCAGCCTTTAAAGTTCCAAAAGTCCAGTGCTTCTAATCATGTCAATCTTAATAGACACAGCTTTATAGTTATCTCCTCAGATCGAGGTAGTCCCGCATTGGTGAGTGAGACTACAGTCACAATAAATATTGTGGATAGCAATGACAATGTACCCCAGTTTGTCTTCAATCAATATTTTACACCTGTTACTAAAAATGTTGCCATTGGGACCAAGCTAATTAAAGTAACTGCAGTTGATTCTCAAGACTTTGGTTTGAATGCAGAAATTGAATACAGTATTTCAAATAAAAATCCTACAGATAAATTTATTTTAGATAGTAAGACTGGATGGATTTCAGTGGCCTCTTCATTGATGAATGAAATGAATAAAAGCTTTCTAATAAAAATAAAAGCTAAGGACAAAGGTAATCCCCCTCTTTCATCAGAAGTTCCTGTGCATATAGCAGTAACAGAGGAAAATTACTATACGCCAGAATTTTCTGAAAGACATTTAAGTATTACTGTTCCTGAAAGTCATGCTGTTGGAGCGATTCTTAGAACCATGTCAGCAGTGGACAAAGATGCTGCTATGAATGGAGTAATCCATTATAATATTTCTTCTGGAAATGAGGCTGGATGCTTTGCAATTAATTCATCTACTGGCGCATTATATCTTGCCAAGTCGCTTGATTATGAGCTATGCCAAAAGCATGAGATTACTGTAAGTGCTATAGATGGAGGGTGGGTTGCTAGAATTGGATACTGTAGCATTATTGTGAATGTTATTGACGTGAATGATAATTCTCCAGCTTTTATTCCAGAAGAGTATTTTCCCAGTGTTTTAGAAAACGCTCCTAGTGGAACAACTGTTATTCAACTCAATGCATCTGACATGGATTCTGGACACAATGCTGTGATTGCCTATGCAGTTCAATCTTCAGACAGTGACTTGTTTGTTATCGATCCTAACACTGGAATTATAACCACTCAAGGCTTCCTAGATTATGAGACCAAGCAGAACTATCATTTAACCATTAAAGCATTTAATGTTCCTGATGAGGACAAATGCAGCTTTGCTAATGTCAACATACATTTAAGAGGAACAAATGAATATGTGCCACGATTTGTATCTAAGCTTTACTATTTTGAGATTTCTGAAGCTGCTTCTAAAGGAACTATTGTAGGAGAAATTTTTGCAAGTGATCGTGATTCAGGGATTGATGGAGATGTCCACTATTTAATATTTGGTAGTAGTAGAAAAAAAGGTTTTCAGATTGATGATAGTAGTGGGCAGATTTATGTCACAGGTCCTCTTGATAGAGAAAAAGAAGAACGGATCTCTCTGAAAGTGCTTGCAAAAAATGCTGGGAGCATCCGTGGTGCAGATATAGATGAAGTGGTTGTTAATATCACAATATTAGATGCCAATGATCCCCCCATCTTCAACTTGGAGTCCTATAATGTCCGAATCAGTGAAGGTGTTCCTGTTGGGACCCATGTCACATTTGTAAGTGCCTTTGACTCTGATTCTCTCCCTAGCTGGAACAGGTTCTCCTATTTTATTGGTAATGGAAACAACAATGGTGTCTTTTCAATTAACCCACAGACAGGGCAAGTCACAGTGACTGCAGAGCTTGATCGAGAAGCCTTGCCAGTTTACAACCTCTCTATATTAGCAATCGATTCAGGAAGCCCATCAGCAACAGGCAGTGCCTCTTTATTAGTAACTTTGGAAGATATCAATGACAATGGCCCTATTCTTTCTACCACTGAAGGAGAAATAATGGAAAACAACCAGGCAGGGACATTTGTGATAACGCTTCAGTCCTCTGACCCTGATCTTGCTCCAAATCAAGGTCCCTTTTCTTATTATTTGCTTAGCAGTGGTACAGCGACCAATTATTTTAGTCTTAGTACTGCTGGAGTTTTAACCACAACTAGAGAAATTGACAGAGAACAAATCAGTGACTTCTATTTGTCAATAATTACAAGAGACTCAGGCATTCCTCAGATGTCTTCCACAGGAACAGTTCATGTAAAGGTAATTGACAAAAATGATAACCCCTCACAATCTAGAACAGTAGAGATCTTTGTTCACTATTATGGAAATCTATTTCCTGGAGGAACGTTAGGCAATGTAAAACCTCAGGATCCTGATATTTTAGATACCTTTCAATGTTCCCTTACATCAGGAATTACAAGCCTCTTCAATATTTTACCCAGCACTTGTGACTTGAATTCCCTGGCAAGATCAACGGATGGAACATTTGACCTGACAGTTTTAAGCAATGATGGCTTGCACAACTCTGTTATTAATGTCATTAGAGTTTTTTTTTCAGGATTCAATAATGCCACTCTTGACAACAGCATTCTTCTTCATCTTAATGTGCCATCCTTGAAAGAATTTTTGACTAATCATTATCTTCATTTTCTACGGATTGCCAATTCCCAATTAACTGGACTAGGAACTACAGTACAACTCTATGGGATATTTGAGAACAACAATCAAACTTTTTTAATGGTAGCTGTGAAGCGGAACAACTACCAGTATGTGAGTTCTGGTAGTGTGACTACTTTCTTTGAAAGTATCAAGGAAATTATCTTTCGCCAAAGTGGTGTGCAAATACGATCTGTGGATCATGATTCTTGCTTACAAAACCCCTGTCAAAATGGAGGCAGCTGCTTGAGGAAACTGGCTGTGAAACCTAAATTAAGAAGCTATGATAGTGTGCCAGTCATTATCATGGCAAATGAACCACTTCAGCCTTTTACGTGCAGATGCATGCCAGGATATGATGGAGCACTGTGTGAAACTGATGTCGATGAATGCTTCCCATCTCCTTGCCACAATGGCGGAACATGCCATAATCTGGTAGGAGGATTCTCTTGCAGTTGTCCCAAAGGTTTTACTGGAATAGCCTGTGAGAGAGATGTAAATGAATGTCTATCCAGCCCTTGTAAAAACGGTGCCCTCTGCCAGAACTTCCCAGCAAACTTCAACTGTATTTGCAAACCTGGTTATACAGGTAAGAAATGGTTTCTGCATGTGTAGTTTCTATTAATTGAAAACAGAAATATGATATCTATGGGCTTATTTTTTATTGTAACTTTTCATTCTAAAAACACTAATTCTGTTGAAGATATTTGGGTCATACACCCAATGTTACTATCACTCAAGAAATCAGCATTAAATGCTGTCTAGAACAGTGGTCGCCAACCAGTGGGCCAGGGACCACTGGTAATCCATGAGAAAATGTTGGTGGTCTGCAGAGAACTCACCCTCAAAGCAATTAATCCAGGCTGTGCTGGAACACAAGGCTGAGCTGCCCACATGACCCGTGGGAACACAAGGCTTGCGTCGCTTGCATTGCAAACAACAAGGGTAGTGAGGGGAGGAGGAAAATTGCTCCACTTGCCCCATGCGCCTGGCCACTGGGCTGCTTCTTTCTGCTTCCATCTTCTTCTGCTTTTGGCTGCATGCAAGGAAAGTAGCAAAAGTATTTCTTTCACTCCCCCAAACTCCACCAGAAATGAGTCTTTAGGATGCTGCAAGGCATCCTGCCCCAAGAGACTGTGCCTGCATGACAAGTCTCATGAAGACTCATTTCTGGCAGAGTTTGGGGGAGAGAAAGAAAGATTTCTGCTGCTTCTGCTGCTTTCCTTGCATGAAACAAAAAGTCTCTCTCCCCCCCTCCAAGAACAGAGCTGGACACGGTATCTTGCGATCCCAAATAAAGAATGATCAATTGGTAGGAAAACGGGGTGGGGAATTTTCCTGCAGACTTTTTTGGGAATGTTGCCAGGGTCTCTGGTCCATGAGATTTATAATTATGAGATTGGTAGTCCCTGAGGTCCAAAAGGTTGGCGACCCCTAGTCTAGAAGAATAGAATAGAGCTGGAAGAGACCTTGGACCTTCAAATCCAGGCCCTTGTTGAAGCAGGAGAACCTGTACTATTTCAGGCAGGTCACTCTCCAGTTTCTTCTTAAAAACCTTCAGTGATGAAGCAACCACGATTTATGAAGGCAAGCTGTTCATTTGGTTAATTGTCCTTGCTGTTAGGAAGTTTGTCCTCAGTTCCATTTTCCTTCTCTCTTTGTTTCCAATCATTGTTTCTTGTTTGCCCTCTGGTGCTTTGGAGAATAATTTAACCCCCCTCTTCGTTGTGGCAGCACTTCAAATACTGGAATACTGCTATTGTGTCACCCTTAATTTTTCTTTGTTTAGACTAGCCAGACCCAAAACCTGCAGGCGTTCTTCATATGGTTTAGTCTCCAGGCCTTTGATTATCTTAGTTGTTCTTCTCTGAACTGTTTCCAAAGTCTCAACAACATTTTTGTAGGATGGTGACCAAAATTGGCTGCAATATTCCAGGTGTGGTCTTGCTAAAGTGTGGTTTTGTAAAGTGACACTAATACAACAATTATAACAATTTTATTCTTTCCTGACTATTTCTTGCTTGCATAGATAAAAAGGAGACAACAAATCTGTTTCTTGAGTGTTTCATAATAAGCAAACAAATCTTTCTTCTTAAATACATAATTAAAAGGAAACTACATAGGTCATGGAGAAGATAGCCTTGTCTAACTCTTTCTCTGATATTTAGCTTTCCATATACTATATATTATCATATGTTATTTATTATTAAATTAAGAATAATTCCATCAAATGTGTCCACACATACAATTTAGATGTAGTTTTATATCATTTACATATTTGAAAATTAAACTGTAGGTCTTGGAGACTTCCCTTAGAGATTGGAGTTCTGAGATGTGACAGAAAACAGCTTCAGCCATGTCAAAGTTCCACTCTGTCCATCTGATAACTTTGTTGAATAATCAGGATATTAAGCCACTGTATGAAATCTGTTAATTCATTGACATAATTTCATGTAACATCTCAAAAGTGAAACAGCAAGAGCTGTCAGCTGCATCTCTGTTTAAAAAGCATGCTGTAACTGGCATATGTTGCCTAAGTCATTATTGGCATAGAAGCAGCTGTTGCATTTTTCTATGTAAATTCCAGCAGCACTGCCTACTGTGCCTGAAGCTGTACATAATTCATAATTGATTGACTGATTTATTTCATCTAATTATATGAGATTGTGTTGCACATTGACTGAGCAAATCAGATTATTTGGCCAGCAGTATATAGCAGTTGCACAGCACAACTATGTGACATTAGCTCCAAAGGTTAAATAACCATGTTCGTGTGTAGTAAGTAGTTAATGAAGATGCTGATTCCCAGACCTGACTATCATACTTACTTCTTGGCACAGCTATCTTTCTACATTATAGCTCTATAATTTTCTTCATCTGTAAAACCATAGATTTTGAAAATTTATATCTATATGTGGGTAACACCTATCGTACATTTTAGAAGTATGTACATCTACCTCATATATGCACATAATATTATTCTGGGCATCATATTTTGTCTTTTCAAATTTCCAGTTTTAAATAATTGTGCATGAAAAAGTAAAAGAATGGGAAGCATACATCTTAAGAGCAGAACTTGTGCTTTTAACTTATATTTTAGGGTTAAAAACAGAGAATAAGGTTAAGGTTAAAAAAATAGAAAATAGAAATTTGAAAGGAACATTACTGCAAGGCAGCAAGGGTTTATAATCCTTTCTTAATGTGATAGTTTAATTCTCGAAAGGTTCCTGGCCCAACAGCTTTTTTTTTCTGTGTCAAAAAAGATTCAGGTAAATATACATACCACATACTCACATACACACAAACATATGACAGTGATACATTAAAGTGCCCTTCAAATTTCAATTTGTATTTGAATTCTAATATATGTTCATCCCATTGATTGAAATCTATCCAAATCTATCTTCTTGTGAGATTGCAATTTTCTCCATTCCTCTTGTATCATACAAATTACTGGGAGTAATGCCATTCTTGCCATATTCTTCACATATGCACGATGCCTGGATAAATAGATGATTTATGACATTGAGTTCAGGGCAACTTCTGTTTGAATCTTAACACTGGGATACAAATCTGATTTCTGATTTCTTTGAAACTATGACTGTTTCTTCCCATATGATCATATTTAATAAAAAGGTAAAGGTTTCCACATCAGTATGCCACTTTAGCTGACAAAGTGCTACAGGAGGCTGTCCAAGTTGAAAAGGGGTGCAGGGGGGTATGCATGCCCCCCCCAGACCTCAGTTTGGTTGGCAGGGTGCTGCGGGAGGTGTCCATCCCATTTCCCCCCAACTGACCCATGGAGGAGAACTATGATGCTGATCCAGCTCTTGAAGAAATCAGTTTGACACCCCTGCTGTATGGCATGGTACTTATATTCATTTCTTGGCCAAAGACAATTTCAATAATCATGTGGCTATGAACTAACTGTTATTTAGTCTCTCCCATTTTAACTGAAGTGGGCAAAATTAATTAACAAACAATAAGAACAGATAGATTGATAGATAGATAGATAGATAGATAGATAGATAGATAGATAGATAGATAGATAGATAACTGAGTGCAAATGTAATTATATATAGAATTAGTTTATAATAATAGATATCTTGAATATTTCAGGAAAAATGTGTGAGTCCAGCATCAATTATTGTGAATGCAATCCCTGTTTCAATAGGGGATCCTGTCAAAATGGAGTGGAAGGATACTATTGTCATTGTCCATTTGGTGAGGAATGTTTCTGTTTCTGCTTCATACAGATTCACTCATAGAACTTTACCATTTGTATTCTAGTCCTTATCACTGCATGCTCAAGCATTTTTAAAAATTCTAAATGCAAGTCCAAGTGCTAATAGGCAATGCATGTTCCTCTGTTGTACTCCAAGAACTAAACAATATTCAGATTCATTCTGCATATGATTCTAAATCTGTAAATAGAGTCATCCTTATCGATTTATCTATTTCCTTCTTTAAGATAATTCCTGGCATTGAATTAAATTATCCTCTGTTAAATTACTCTCAATTTCTAATAGTAAGAGGAAAAATTATTTTCTCAATTATTTTTGTCTGTACTAAACTAAATTTTATAAATTATAGTGTTTAATAAGCTATCATTTTCAAATTTTGTGGAATGTTTCAATCTAAAGTTTTTAGATTTTTTTTGTAGATGTGGCAATCAGTAGACTGCTAAAGCAGTATAGTAAAAGGAAAGCATTTATTTAGGAAGGAATTTCACAATCTAGCAAATTTTATAGAAAAACATGATTCATCAGGTTTTGTCCTTTCAATATAAGGAATCCTACTTAAAGAGCAGAAATGACTAAGAAATGGTAAACTAAGTAAATAAAAGGCATAATATAAGAAAATGAAAGGAAATATAATTGAATATGTTTTATATCAGTGCAATCCTTATTCCGTTTTACTTTAGAACAGGTAGTACTACCACCATCTGCAACTTTGCCATTTTTCAAGCATTCTCAAAGCATGGACTAATATGAACAAATTAATATGAACAAATAGTTTATCCCTGATTAAATAGTCCAACTTTATATTACTTCTTTTTATTGTGTTGCAATCTTGACCTTTAAATCATTCCAAAGGCATCACAAAGTTAATTTTTCATCATTCTTTGAGATTTAGAAGAATGTAAATCTTGTAACTCTTGCTACAAGATTTATGTTTAAAAATAATATTTATAATTTCATAATTATACAAATTTCTCCTAACAAGTGTAAGATATGGCACCCTCAAACTATATAATCCCTACAAGAGTTACATCTATTTATAAGTATTGCCAGACAATATTCTTTAAAAAATATATGCATAAAGCCAGAAAGACATTTTGCAGGAAAAATGCTAAACATGGTAATAATTATAGAAGTAGTCAGAAATTACTAGCTGAGACTGTGAGGCTACTATGTATAGAAAATGTAAAAGAAGATACAGCATCTGGCTATAATCACATGCAAGTCTTGCATGAACTTAAAATCCATGTTAAATTACCACTGTTCATATAAATAGAATTGTTGGATTTAGATATATTCCTAGGTTTTAGCTGGCTCAGTTTCCCTTCATTCCCAAAATTATTGTTATAGATTAAAGGGAGTTAGACTCATTCCAACTTTATAAAATGACTTTATTTTCTTCTAGTTAGTCCTCTAATCTTATCTGACTTTTTATTTGCAATTCTTATCCTTTCTGTTTTGCTCAAATCCATCAAATTCAGTGTTCCTTAACCCTCTTCGTTTTACTCTTATACCAATTTTCTCTTGCCCCAATATTTACTTCCACTCTTTTCTTATCATATAAGTTTCTATCTAAAGAATGCTATATCATTCCTACTACTACTAGTAGTCCAGTAGTAATCAAGCCACTTCAATTAATACAGTTGAAGTTTTGAAAGCTTGTTTCATGCATATCCATGTAAAATCTACTACAATAGTCCAACTGGAATGTTTTCAAAGGATAAATAATTATAGCAGTTTTACTTTGTTTGGAGATATATTTCCAGCTTCCATAAATTAAGACATCTTTCCCGCAAGATCATTCTCTCAAGACTGTAATCACAACTAGTATGAATTTAAGTGTCCAAATCAGAAAATATTTAGTGCACACAAATAAAAAGTAACTCAAATAAAAAACTAAATAACAAAAATATATAAATCAAATAACTCAAAAGTAACTCAAAATTTACTCAATTTTTTAAAAAGTTTACAACACTCAAAAAGACCAAGTTATCCACAAAAGTAATTTATCTTTACTTGAAACTATTGATTATATAATTAGCTTTGTACCTTTATTTCAGGGTTTTATTTTTGTTTAAATAGCACCTTTACTCTAATTATGACAAAGTTATAAAAAAATTAAATATGATAAAACAATACTGACATCCTAGAAAAGAAACCATATAAATAAAATATAAGTGCATATTTAATTCAACCAACAAAAATCTTACTTGAACTGCAGGCCTTTTTTAATAGATGTTGGACTATGTGTAATGTTAAATAAATTTTAAATTATTGCTCTGGGTATGCATTTTAAACTATATGAAGTTGTTAATGGGACATGTTTCTCACACTTATAATTAAGGAGAAAAAACCAAATTTTTTAAAATCCTAATAAATAGAACTATATGAATTTTTAATATATTAAAGAAATATTACTTTTTACATTTTATTGATATTATTTAATATTACTAAGGAAGAAATATGACTGGAACATTCCTAATATTTTAATTTTTGATAGAAACACTATCCATAACATTTAATTAGTTCTGGAATGTTGTACAAAAATACTGATGCTGATTATGTTATTTTTATAGGTGCTTTTGGAAAACATTGTGAAGTAAATAGCTATGGATTTGAAGAATTATCATACATGGAATTCCCCAGTATGGATCCAAACAACAATTACATTTACATAAAGTTTTCAACAATCAAAAGTAATGCTCTTATGTTATATAATTATGATAATCAGACTGGTGATCGGGCAGAATTCTTGGCACTTGAGATAACAGAAGAAAGGTTGAGATTTTCATACAATCTTGGCAGTGGCACATATAAACTTACCACAGCAAAGAAGGTGTCTGATGGACAATTTCACACTGTTATTGCTCGGAGGGCAGGAATGGTAAGCATTGTTTTAATGGAAATTTGAGCTTTAATTTATTTCAGGGCCTTAAGCACAAATAGACAGGTTTTTCTAAAGCAGAATTATAGCTGAAATTGGACAAGCTTCTTCGTTTTAAAAGAATGTTCTTAAGCATATAAATGGCTACTTCAAAACGAAAAAAAATCTAAAATGGAAATAATTAATGAAGTGGATTAATGACTACCCTGCTCTAATTAATTGGTATACTTGAGTGGAATAACTACTGAAGTCTATTAAGAGATAATTTTAATTCTTCAGATAACTCAAGGACATAAATCATTGTATCTGAACACTATATAATTAGCATTTTTTTTTACAAAAAGAAATCAATAATAAAATTGGAACAAATTGCAAAATAAACTATTTTTTCATGGATCTCCAAGCACTTTAATTTGACCAAATTTGTTTCATTAGGGAAACTTTTACATTTACAGTAATATGCTTTAAGTTAATCATCATCAATAAATCAAACATTTTTTTTTCATCACCAGCAACAAGAAGATAATTAGGTTTTAAATGAAATAACAAATAAACTGTTTTTTACAAATTGTGAAACAACACATCTTATTATTTTAAAACATAGAATAATAAGCCCACTAATTAATAATGATTAATATTGTTAAAAATAAATGTATACTATAGGAATCTGCATAACTTTAAAGCATAGTATATACAAGACAAACTACATCAAGACAACTTCTGGATTTTTCCATGAACTAAAACAAGTAGAAAATACAGGAAAATACAGGATCTACACTAAAATATAGCTGTCAAATTCCTGGCCTTTGGGCTGGATGTGTCACGTGCTGGCCACATGCATGCCCGGTTCAGCAAAGGGGGAAAAAGTCCTGATGTATCATGTGATGCCACTGTGACGACATGAGTTTGACACTCTGGTCTAACAAATTATAGCAAAATCAATAATGAAAAAAGGATATTAATGCAGTTGCATACACAATAGTTTGCCTGTTTTTATTAAGCAGTATCATATCTTTGTATAGTAGAAGCAAATTTGGCAGATGTAATTTCCTAAAATAAATAATTTTAATGTCAGTGTAAAATCAAGGCTTGTTTAGCTAAACCAAATTTAGCATATTGAGGATGCGTACAATTGATATCCAGATGTATGTGTGAATAGAATATCATATAATTTTCATACATTTCCAGGAAAAAGCTACAATGAATTTAGTTATATCAGGGTATGGAGTCTTAGGAACTAATCACTAATTTCAACATGAAATGTAACTTCTCCCTTCTCAGTAAAATAAATTTCCCATGAACCTGACAGCTTGCAAATGGTATAATTGGGAAATGAAAAAATGATATTTCAAATAGTGTGATAAATATGTTGTTTTTAAAAAATCTTGCTCTTACATTGTAGAACGTTATGTTTTCAGTGTAATAATATTGTTGATATTTTCTAAAATACTAAAATTTCAGGACAAGTATTGTTTTCATGAAAACATAGAGTTGAATATAACCAAGGAAACATTTTAGAAAATGAACTGTCATGAATCAAAATAGATATGCTATGCTTAAATCAGAAAATTGAATCAAAGCAATGTATTATTTATTTATTTATTTATTTATCTATTTATTTACATTTATAGGCTGTCCCATCTTACCACAAGGTAACTCTGGGTGGCTTATGATCATAAAAAATAAAGTGCCAAAATTTAAGTACCATATCAATTTAAAATGTTTTTTTTGTGTGGGTAGATCACAATGACTATAAAAGATCATACAACTGTTGAAAGGTTATAATCCTTTTGTAAGCTTTTAGAAAACTGGACTCTTACAAAAGTATACCTATAATTAGTTCTCGTGTAATTCCATGAATGTATTATTACATCTTGATGAGAATAGTAGCACCAATCTTTGAGAAGCCTTATGTGTATCTGTATAGAGTCTCAGTTTGCCTTTGCTTTTAAGAAACACTTTGGAAGAAATAAGAGATCTGTGCAATAAACTACAGCAGTTGAAACATGCACAGATTATGCAAAAATAACTATCTAATAGTATACAGACAATCCTCATTTTACAACTGGTCTCTTAGCAACTATTCAAAATTATGATGGACTCCCCAAAAAGGTACTTACAACTCCGATTTGAAATTCTGACAGTTGCCTCCTCCCACATTCAAGTATTTGCTTTTTGAATACTTGGTAACCAGCCTGTGTTTATGGCTGTTTGCAACATCCCATGGTCGCATGCCCACAATGCTAACTGCAGACAATGATTTGCTTAACAACCATGGTATAATCGCCATACAACTTTGTATCTTTCATAGATCTGTTAGCTGGAAACAATTTAACAAAGAAATATTTAAAAGTAATAATAAATCACTTTCTGTGTTCTGATCTAACTTAAATTTCTTTACTGGATCTTTTCTCCTTCTCTATGTTTTCAAGTGCAAAATACAAGGACACTGTCATTTTAATCATTTTTATCTGTGGGTACAAAATGTTTGCTGCATGAAAAGTACTTTCATCACCCAGATGATAAAAATTTGTAAAACAACTTTTCAGTACGTACTTGCCATTTCCTACAAAACCTTTAGAATTGTAGGAAAATTTGGTGAAATTATTTAACTTGTTAGGTTTATTAATTTATTTTCAAATTTATTTGCTGCCCATCTAGCTGACCAACCTGACCATGACTGGAGGTTTATTGAGGTTTAAGATACATAATATAAACTCATAACTGAAGAGCTAACAGCACTAAACAACTACCAAAGTAATGAGTAAGAACATTTAACATTTGAATTCATAGACAGCACTAATGTCTGGAAAGAAAAAAGTCTTTCCTGACTTTTATCAGTCTTGTAAGATAGATCAGGCAGAAAATATGGGTAGGTGAGTTAATTCTACTTTTTTGTAAAGATACATTAATAGAGTCTTGCATTCTACCCCGTCTCCTTTTTAAATTAAGAAACAAGGTGTTTTAAGCCTCTTGCCCATCCAGATTTCTGTTCAAAAGGAAACTAAAGGCTAAGTTGCCTTTTATCTGACCACTTGTCTGTGTCTTATCTGTGTCTCATTGCCCCGTATCCCATGGTCATTTCCACATACCATTATAGTTGGGAATCCAATTGAAATGCAGAATATTCCTATTTGAAAAATCTTCTTGTTAATTTGTAGAGACATTTAGATACTTTGGATAGTGAGATAAGTGGCAAACAAACAAACAAACAAACAAACAAATAAATAAATAAATACTAATTATTTAATTATAGTGATATTCCCATTTTGCATCTAATATTCTGTTTGGTTTTGTTATTATATATTTACTTGCACTGAGTTCAGTTCTTTGTAACAATCATTGAACAATATATATATAACATGCAATATATACCAAAGAATCATCTTGTGTATGCCTTCTAAGTATGTATATGAAGGTAACGTGCTAAAATACAGGAGGAAGAAGGGACTGCAGTGTTTCATTAAGACAGAGATCTCCAAACCTGGCAACTTTCAGATCTGTGGACTTCAACTCCCAGAATTCTGGGAGTCCAAGTCCACAAGTCTTAAAATAGCTAAGTTTGGGGCAGATCAAGGTGTGAACAGATTTAAGTCTATTCATCAGGATTCTTAATTCTACTTCAGTAGTGTATTGCACTGTATAATGGAACCTTTTGTGTGAGCTCTGATACAGCATGTTTGTAGCTCAAGGCCAACAGCAAGTTGGAAGAACATCCATACTGTAGCAATTTCCTCTTATTCTTTTCATCCAAAATGAATGATAAAAAACAGCTTTGATATAATTAAAGATGTTGGCCCATTTCAGTCAGCTTTGGCAATCCTGTTTCAGCGTGGAACAAATGTTTAAGTGATAGCTTGCAATCTGAAATAGTTTCCTGTATGATTGAGATGGAATAACAAAACTTTTTGGGTAGTTTTGGGAAGATATATGGTCATTATATTTTACTGGGACTTTTTGAAAAACTCAGCATAAATATTTACATTTACAGCTAGATTATGTGCCCACTGTTGTTCCAGATTAGCTTTCTTGGCTTGTTTGCACCTTTTTCTTAAATTGAATCTGTGGAAACCACTCTACCAAAAAGATAATCAGGATCCTAATCAGCCGCTTAATCTTAATTGAGTCCATGATAAAATAACTGAACCATTTTGAATAACAAGATTGCATGATTTTTATTTGTAGTTTGGGGAGATATATCACTTTATCTAAACAGTTTCATATAGACTGATATGAAAATTAAATAGCTATGGAACATTAACTTAACATCAGTCTTTCTCTTTGTCATGCAAGTGTTACAGACTGCCAGAATATGAGGATATTGTTTATTTTTAGGAAAAAAAAGCAGAACGTTTGCTCACTTCATTTATGTTTTTATCCTTGCATTGATGCAAAATCCTTGGAATGCCTAATCTGTTCGGTTTTTAAAATAATCATGTGTGTTAGGAATGTAAGTCATCTCACAGTTAGTTGGTTGGAAAATATATAAACCAGGATAGACATTTTAATACTGTCTCTTTAAGAGAATGTTAAAATTGTAACTGGGTGTGGTTCCTCAAATGGCCATAAAATGGAGCCAGAAACCTGGGTTGCTTTAGTTCCTGTCCTGTTGCTGAAAGTGTTGCTGTTCCTTATTGACTATTCACTGATCATAGTTGTTCTTGGGTTTGATGTGAATCTGTTACTGAACTGTTTTTGATACTGGACTTTGTTATTTGATTATCCATGGACTGAAAACTGACTGCTGCAACTGTGAATGACTTGGACTGCTTGTTTTGGACTTTGCTTAAAGGTTTATTGGAAGTAAAAACCTACATTTTACTATACAGTGTATCTCTGTGCTGTGTGTGTGTTATTCTTCACTACTCTCACTACGTCTCCCACTCATTCTCCAAACGGGGAATTACCTCAACAATGTGTGATATATGAAGTTCTTGATACAAACTATATGCTTCCAGTGCTCTGCTTCACAGAGGGAAAAACACATAGACATATTTTTTTGACGAAAGCATTATGATTTTGTTTCCTAGAACAGGAACATAGTCTTCTGCCTATTGATTGTATCTCTCTCTTTCCATTTTTGCCTATAACTTCAAAATACACATTTACCTAATATTAATAATAGCAACAGAATTTAATGGGACTTACTTTGAATGTGCATGCACAGGAATGGTCAGATGTCATATATTATTCTCTGAAAGGCCACAGACAACAAAACAATAATTTAACATGTGTGAAGTTATTTTTTTTTCTTTTGAGGTAACCCCTCAGTTTTTAAATATGTTCTACTTATTGTACTATTTCTACTATGGTTTTCATTTTTTTTATTTTTAAAAATGTTCCATCAATTTTCACAATAAAATTCAGAGAGAGCTTTTTGCTTGAGGACATCATACAATTGTGAACTAGTTATAATCCAGCATTAACAGATAGGATTATAGAGTAAATTTGTTAGAAATAAAGGAATTCATATTTGGTCAGGTGAACATTACATTTATTGTTGACAGCTGATGATACATTGATATATAATATTTATTTTTATAATGTATAAAGAAGTGCATTTTGGAAACACACCATCCAAAACCCAATTGTATTCCTTAAATAATGGAATATTTACTATTAAAAGAATTGATTGATTGTTATGCATAAAGCAAAATGCTATTCTTGATTTCAATTTTGTAGGCAGCATCCTTGACTGTGGACTCTTGCTCTGATGAACAGGAACCAGGCTATTGCACTGTTAGCAATGTGGCTGTGTCTAGTGATTGGTAAAGATAATTTCATTTCATTTTTCACCATTAGGAACTTTGATCTTATAGACTCTGATCCACAAGAGATAAAAGACTGTTTTGAATAAGGAGAATTATTAATTCAGTTATTGGACAAAGCAAACTGCCATCTTTTCTCCACTCCCTTCTTTTAGAAATGACTAGAGCTAATATCTGTCATGAAAATGTCAGAGGTAGTCCTCAATGTATGACCATTTGTTTAGCAAAGTTTCTGAAGTTGTCAACATGACTGCAATTTTGGCAATGGCATGCATTTATGAATGTTGCAGTGTGTAGGGTCATTTGATGTCCATTTGTGATCTTTCTAGCTGCTTCTGACAAAGTCAATGCAGGAAACTGGATTTACTTTATGAGTAAGTTATTCATTTAATAATTGCAGCAAAAACAATTTGTAAATCAGGTGCAGTCACAAACTTGTAATGCAGTCATTGGATCAATAACTGCATTATTTAGCAACAGAAGTTCATAATTTGTGATCATAATTTGAGAACTATACTGTCAAGCTCTATGATGAGTACAAAATTATGTTATAACAGCTACTTAAATAGATTAAATGTATGTATAATTTACCAATTTCTGCATTACTAATTTGAACTAGCAGTATTCTTGTTATACATATTCTAAATCAATACTCAATGAAAGACTAATCATCAAGCGTTACTACAAATTATGACCACTAGGTGCTTGGTAGGTATAATTAAAAATAATTAACAAGTATACATAATTTTACTCATAAGAAAATGAATTTGTAAAGCAACAGATGAGGATATTTTTTAAAAGTCTGTTTAAATATGAAACATGAATAGCCATTTAGAGGCAGAAGTTCACACTGGAGTGAATAAAGGTCAGCAGGAAGAGAGGCTACACTTTTAACAGAAGTCTGTTTTAAGGCATGTGACAATGACAAAGTGACAGAAACATGAACAAACAGAGTTTAGACACACCCCTGAATATGGTGTCATTTAGTTTTCTTCCCAATAATGTCCAACATTTGCTTAGTTTCATATTCTGAGTATCAGAACTATTTTTTCTATTCCAATTTGCTTTTATATTATGGCAAATATTTGAAAAATATATATGAAAATTTATGATGAAAAAAATTGTGCTTTGTTGAACTAACAGATGCAGGATTTTCAGAAGAAATCTGAATCTGTGGAATCTAGATTGATGTGGTATAATATCTTTACATAATTTATATTTTCAAAAATGTTAACATATATACTAAAAAATGATAGTCTCAAAATGACTCTGCATTGCAACAACATAATTGTGTGATTTACACAAATACATACTGATATTTGTTTTTAAAAGCAATATATATGATTAAATGCATAAGAAAAGATATTAATGACAATGTACACAAAATGGCTTGCGGTCATTGTCATTAATGGCTTGAATTAAATTAACTATAGATAAACCAATTAAAATTAAACGTGTTAAAAATGATTTACTTGCATTCCTCTTTCAAAACTAATTTCATAGTTGACTTGAAGCATAGTTGACTCACCAAGAATCAAAATTTGGAAAAGAGAGTGGTTTTCTCAGTAAAAGATTTGTTGTAATTACTATTCAGTGTCAAAATTCAATAAAAATTTAAAATGAAATGTACATGTGTAAAATGTAACATTTATGTTGACTAAAATTTTATTGCAGTACAGTTTTCTTTCTACATAAATATACAGAGAAAATTTTTGGTTTGATTTAAATAATTTTTTTGTAAATGATACTTTTGTCACAAAAATTACAAATTTGCTTATGTATAATGGTTAGTTACTCTGTGTTCACTAATCATTTCATTTTCCTCATTCATAGGACTTTAGATGTACAGCCAAACAGAGTAACCATTGGAGGTATCAAATCTCTAGACCAAGTCCTTCAAAGAAAAGGACAGGTGGAAAGCCATGATTTTGTGGGTTGCATAATGGAATTTGCAGTCAATGGACGTCCCTTAGAACCAAGCCAAGCATTGTCAGCTGAAGGCATCTTAGATCAGTATGTCATTCTTTGATAAGTATTAAAAAAAAACCAGATTTTTAGTTATGCTTTTTATAATTGTTGTAAATTGTAATTTTATTGTTCTGTAAATCAGAAGTGAGTAATAATGGACTTCACACTGTTTATAGTCTCCCTCCTTTTTTGCATTTATTTCTATAACTTCACTGTCAGATACCAGACTGGATTCCTTATCTACTGTTCATTATTTTTGTTTCTATTTAATTTTGGACCTATTTTTTCACCATGTCCCTTGATTTTAATTACAAGAGATTCAAGAACATTTACACTGTCAGCTGTTAGAATAGCATAGCTTATTAATGTTTCTTCCTCCAATTTTTTAAACTACTCATTTTCGTTCTACACAGCTTCCCTCAATATATATTCAAGATACAGGATGAATAAGTAAGAACAAAATATAATGTACCTGGGGAAATCTTCAGTTCAAATTTATATATCACACACTTTTGATAGAAAACAGAGAAGAGAACATATGTGGTATTCTGATCTGCATAAAAATACGGGCTAGGTGGGTGTATATATGTATGTGGCTCAATTGCAATTAAATTACTTTGTTTATTTAGGTGTCCTAGACTGGAAGGAACATGTGCTATTAACCCTTGTCAGCATGGTGGCACATGTGTGGATCATTGGTCATGGCAACAGTGTATTTGTAAAGAAGGACTGACAGGAAAGCACTGTGAAAAATGTAAATATAAAATTTATTTATTTATTTTCTGATAATTGGGATTTTGATTTTATGTATGGAACGAGTACATTATGATTGGAAGGTTAAATATTATACAAGTAATCAACATTTTTTAAAAAATACTTAATGTACAGTTGCAGATATTTTATCACTTTTATCTAGTTTTTTTTATCCAAGTACTTAACCTGATTATACTACATAAAATAAGATAAACTGTTATGCAATGAAACATGATTATATAATCTATTTTTCTTTATTTTAAAAAGTAAAAACCAGATTTTTCTTTTTTGTAGCTGCATAGAAACATTATTTTCTGCATAGTTGAATTGTCTTTAAAATAATATCGATAATTTTTCATCAGGAAAAGGGTGGAATGCAAACTGTAGATGACAAGAATTTATTAATGAAATATCTTTATTTATTTTAGATCTTACAGCTGACACTGCCTTGTCCTTAGGGGGCAAAGGACGACTTGACTATCATCTGAGGCAAAATAGAAAATGGGAATATATGATGAGATATTATATTGGAAATGCCATTATAGAGCCGAGAAATATGGATAGTCTGGAAGTTAAATTCCGGACCAGGAGTAAAAGTGGAGTATTAATCCATATTCAGGAAAACAGCAACTATACTACTGTGAAGGTAAATAGATTTGATTAGGCAGCTAGCTATGTAATGTTCTTTGTGTATTCTAAATTCATTCTAATTATTTTAGCTTAGAAATACCAGAATGTTGACTAGTGCTGGGCAGAGCTCCAGCTACTAAAACAGTTGAATGATTTGGCTTCTAATCAGTTTAGTCTTGACTCCATGTGCTAGGTATTTGAATGGCAGTTGGAACAATGTTAGACACATATATTCTTAATGAAACGTTGCACGCTACAGTTTTATTAAGTTTTCTTCCTTGTTCAAATTCCTATAAAAACATCATGTTCAAATTTGGAATCTTTTAAGCATACCAACACCGAAGTCAAATTTCATATTGAACTTTGCCTTTAATAAAAGCATTTATACTGAATTCTAGTTAACTATCTATATCAATACACAGTAAAATGAATTGATGATTGATTAACAAGAGAAAGCAATGGATTCAGTCCTTAGTAATGGCTTCAGTCATATTTGTACCATATCTTTAAATTGTTCCTGCTATGTGTTCAGATCAACTCTAAGCTAGCAAAAAAAAAAGAAAAAGAAGACATTTGCCAATACTTTGCAAGAGAATTAGCATGTCTTCCTGTGGAAATCTCATTTCTACATAAAACTGAAATAAGCTATCCATTCTGACTTATTTACATGTTAGCTATCTCTGGAATGCAAAATTACTTTATATGCAGTTTTAAAAATGCTTTTTGATTCACTTTTATAATGAATGATGGAATGGAATAATGTAATAACACTTTTCTTGTAAACAGAAGCTTACTGGTTTAAAAAACAGCAATTTTTTAAAAATTATTTGATTTGGCCAAAATACATATTTTTCCTTGTGCATGTCTCTCTCTCTGTCTCTGTCTCTGTCTCTCTGTCTCTGTCTCTGTCTCTCTCTCTCTCTCTCTCTCTTCCTCCCTCCCCCCTCCCTCTATCCCCCTGTTTTAGTGTTCAATGAACCATTTCATAATTCTGTTTAATTTTGTTTAATTTTCCAGACACTCAACAAAGTTTTTAAAGTGTCTTTAAAAATGATGAAATATTGTTCTAGTAAAGAAAAGCTCAGCAAGTCAGCAGTAGATATGTCAGTAATGTAAACTAAACATTTGGTAATGAGAATGCACAAAGGCCTTGTGGAACACATACCAATGTTTTTATTGATCTTGATGTTCATGATGATAAGTGCTAAAGACAGTTTTAAAATTTGTATAATGTTCTACATATGGATTCACATTTCTGTGGAAACAATATTTCTTCATAAATCTGGAATCAACACAATTTTGAGTAATAGCTATTACTGTACATATTTGTAGAATGCATAATTACTTGAATTGTATCTTGTTTGTCCTGCAGTAACTTATGTGATCACACTGACATTGCTGTAGCGCTTAAACCATTGCACATACAGCAGGTCTGTCAAATTCTCGGATGCATCACACACTGGCCACGCCCCCACCTGATTTAGCAAAAGGGGGGAAGTCCCAATATGTCACATGACACCACCATGACAATGTGAATTTGATATCCCTGGTCTGTAGGTGTTTAAATCAACATATAAACTTCTACTTCTTAAACATTTCTCTATTGTTTAAACTGCAGATAAAAAATGGCAAAGTGCAGTATGTTTCTGATGCTGGAGTAGGTGGAAAGGTGGAAAGAAGTATTCCTGAAGCTTATGTTTCTGATGGTCACTGGCATCTTCTGTTAATTGAAAAGAATGGCACTTCCACAATAATCAGTGTTGACAAGATGTATAGTAGAGACATTCTACATGTCACACAAGATTTTGGAGGACTAAATGTCTTGACAATTTCTCTTGGTGGTATCCCTATTAACCAGCTTTCTAGAAGCAGTGAACCAGGTAAGAAGAAAAATAATAACATGAATGGTCAATCACAGATAAGGAATATAGTAATAATACAAACACAGAATCAGTAAATACAAGGCTATCTTAATTTAAAATAGTAGAGAGTGAATACACATCCAAAGTTTCATAGTCCATTTATGCATTATATATGACTCCTAGTCTTTGCAGAATCTCTGTGGAAATTGAAATCCTGAAATGCACTGTTTCTGAATTGCATCATAACAATGTAACAAAAATAATTTAAACTTCTTATAGATCCAAAAAATGGGCAGAATTTATCCATTACTTTTTTTACTTTTATAAAATATATATTTATAAATATAAAATATATATTATTTTATATTTATATAATATATTTATATAATAAATATAAATATATATATATGTATATGTTTTTATAATATATATATATATTTTAAGTTTTTGCGGGTACTTACATGTGTGCTATTNGTATTATCCCACATCATTGTTGTGCTTTTAAAGTTGTAGCAACATTTCAGTAGAATCTCATCTGCCACCATCAGGCTTCTGTATTGAGTTTGTATATATATATATATATATAATTTATTATTATATTTTTCCTTGTTTATTTTTAAATATATAGAAGAATTATTCAGATACTCAGGCTAACAAAACTGTATAGATGATGTTTTAGATTTTAGATTATTAAAATTGTCCATTTTATGAATTTTCACCATATGAGGAATTTGTTGTAATTTTATTCTTCTTTTTCACTGGGTACAATATGAATAATTAAATCAACAGTAACCTCAATTCTTATAAGGTGTGATGTAAATAAAAACAACTTTCCCTCTAACACTGAATATTTTAAAGATAACAGACTGGACAACCATTTGTCTGAAATGGTGCATGGCATCGGTCATCAACCGGTAGGCCGCGGCCCACTGGTGGGCCGTGAGAAAATTTTGGTGGCTGCAGAGAAATCTCACCCCTAGAGCACCCCCACAAAGCAATTAATCCAGGCTGCACAGAAACACAAGGATGAAACGCCCACATGGTCT
>BHFT01036667.1:0-15069 GCA_004320025.1 Laticauda laticaudata | reverse complement strand
TGCATCGCATTTTCCAACTGATGGCAAGGTTTTTTGTCCGTTTTACATCCTCTTTGCATCCGTTGGTTCAGCGTGAAAGGGGCTTAACCTACAAAATTGTGGTGGCTCAACAATGTATATGACTGTTGTTATCCAGGCTTGTCCACTTTATAATTCTGGAAGAAATATTTGCACTGCTTCCAGAATTATAAAGCATTGATATTGTGAACAAGTCCCTTAATTTTGCATACTGTATATTAACTGGGTGTTCAGTTGTGCAACTGACTACAGGTCAATTTGCTACATGGCTGGCAGTCTGGTAGAATCAGCAGAGAAGACCAGGGTTAGAATTAGAATGCTAATTGGGTGTGGCTCACAGTGACATGATTTCCAAACATGAGCCTGTTTTAAATTATATTTGGCTTAACAGTTATATCCTTGATTTTGAGAGTTATGAGAAGAAAAAAGGCTAATTGTAGATCAGGGGATTTATCCGTAGTCCTTTAGTCCTCAAATTTAGCTGTTATGTCTACATCAAGTTCAGAAATGATAGACTTAGGAAGATGGTGTAGTCTGAAAGCTTGGCAGTTTGGGAGAAATGCCCAGTCCGAAGACCATCCACAGAAATTCTGCTGAAGCACAATGGCCCATCTCAGTGCTTCAGCTAGAGATACTGAGGCAGTATCTTGTGCTTTTTTGTTGATGCACTATCCTAAGTCACATTCCTCCTTCAGTTTAACTTGAAGTGACTCTCCAACTTGGCTCTACTTTGCATAGTCTTATAATATTGTGTACAGTGATATATTGAAAAGGTCAGATATCCATGTTGCATTTTAAGATCTATCTTCTATAGAATTATAATTATTTCAATTGTCATGTTTTTATAAGTATATTATTTAACAATCATACTTCATATTCACAGTTACATTTGTTTCAGTTGTATCAAGTTTTGTACAAGTAATCCTTGCTTACTGATCACAGTTGGGATTGGTAACTCCACCACTTCATGATGTGGCTGTAAAGTGAACCATCATGTGACCATGCTGATTTGTGACATCAATTCCACTTAATTACAGTCATTAAGTGAATTATCCATGGTCATTAAGGGCATACAACGTCCAGCTGGTTTTCCCATTGACTTTTGCCATTGACAGTATTTTGGCGGTCCGACTTTCCATTTACCAAGAACAACTTCATTTTATCTCTATTAATTTCGTCTTGATTTCCATGTTCAAATTTTGGCAACATTAAGGAACAAGTTGCTTCCTTATTAAAATGACACTTAAGCTGGATGGTAATTAGAAGTATAGCAATAACAATAGCACTTAGATATATACTACTTCATAGTACTTTTACATCTCTAAGAGGTTTACAGAGCCAGCATATTGCCTTCAACAATCTGGGTCCTTGTTTTACTGACCTCAGAATGATGGAAAGCTGAGTCAGCTTTGAGCCGTTCAGAATCAAACTCCTGGAGTGAGCAGTGAGTTAGCCTGCAGTATTGCATTCTAACCACTGTGCTACCACATCTCTTGATATGACATACTTGGTATGATTTTCCCCAGCAGTTTCATGAAGACATTTTAACAGTAGGGGTACATGAGAAAACTCTGAAGTCCTCTGATGCTATTTTCTGAGCATGGTCCCACAGGAAGGACTAGATCATTTTTCTCCAATTCAATAGAAGGTATATTTAGTAGAAGTCATATCATTGCCTTCTCTAAGCATGAGCTTATACATACTGTACTTCCACAAGGCATTGACCACCACCATTAATCATGAGTCCAAGCCCACTCTGACTGTTTTAATCAACCAGAAAGACTAAAACTCAAATAAGCAGGTGATGACTCTCATCCTTCCATGCTCCACCTCTTCATTTTCAAGCAAAAAATAATCCAAAATAGCAGGACAAACAAAAGTCAATTTGGGACTGGCAACGCCACCTTTGACATTGAGTTGAACCTGATCACCTTTGTCTCATAAAGAATACTGGTAGTCCTCAGCTTACAACCAGTTGAAATTACCAAGGACCTTCCCTGGTGTACATGTGACAGTGTTCTAAAGTTCCCATGACTGCCCCTCATGGAATCACATGGCCGTATTTTGGGCACTGAAGAACTGCCCCACATTTGCAACATGCCACTTACTTCTATTTTCTGCCAAATATCAAAATCAGCAAGTAGCAAACAATTGGTTTGCTTAATGACTACTAGAACAAATGTCATAAAATCAGGGCAGTCATGTGATGACCCAATTTATGTTCATCACAAATAATGACTAATAGGCAGGTTTCATTACAAGCATAAATCAAGGACTACTCGTAATTCTAAATGGTCACAGCGAATCATCCACTGCTCTGGTGCTTCCTTCTACAATCTTGGTACAAAAATATGGCACACTGAAGAAAAACAGCAAATATTCCATGGATTTATAAGGTAGGCACAGAAGTGAGAACTCTTTTCTACTTCTGTTGCAGCTGAATACTACTTCAAATGGGCTTTTGGGTGAGTTTCATTCTGTGCTCAGTCAGGTCTATCTCAAGTTCTGCCTCTCACATAGCTTCTGATATCCCATCTAGTTCATTGCTCTCTGGGAATGAAAAAGGCTGATTTCACTCAAAGAAGGATCTTCAGTGATATCCATCGGGATTTTCTCCCTTTTCCAGTAATCAAAAAGGATAGGAAAGTTTAGGAGATATCCCCAAGACCAAAGGTGCTATTCAGCCAGTTCTGACAGAATCTGGAGAACCGGTAGCGGAAATTTTGAGTTTGGAAAACTGGTAAATCCACCTCTGATTGGCCCCACCCCCATCTATTCTCTGCCTCCTAAGTCCCAGCTGATTGGCTGGGTTTTCTTTTGTTGCCCTGCACAGGAGAACGGAGTTGGAAAGGAGGTTAGTGGAGAGGGGAGGGAATGGGATTTTGCAGTAACCTTCCCCTGCCGTGCCCACCAAGCCATGCCCCCCAAGCCACGCCCACAGAACCGGTAGTAAAAAAAATTGAATACCACCACTGCCCAGGAGCATCCCAAAAAGATAAGGATTTTAATTTTAATTAGTATTTTATTGCAACAGAAATTTTAAACCATCCCTGACAATGTAATAATTCCTTTAGGTTGGATACTGATAGTGACTGACTCAAAAGTTTATTCAGTGAAATTTCATAGCTGAAGGTGAAAAACAATGCACTTGATTATCCCAGTCTTCGTCAAAAACGTTAACTACTACACTAATTTCTCACTGGTTATTACTTGAATGTTTTTACTGAGATGAGTTTCCATTTTCCTCTTGTTCTGATGCATTGCTTATTGCCTGATCACTACCAATCAACAGTCCAGATTCTTCCCACTGCCTGCTGCTTTTCCCACCAGTGCCCATATAAATCAAGACTTCTCAAAATCACCTTTAAATTTCAGGTCAGGATGAAATACTAGGAACAGAATATCTAGCAGAAATAAACAGTCCAAGGCTTAATTTGGCAGTGAAGCTGTCTTTCCCATGGGCAAACTGACAAGCAGATTCAAATAACTTAATATTAGCACAGGTGCTGAAATTTTGTTAACCTGAGTTCAGTTCAGGCAGGAGCATTGGCACCTGGTTCAGTTTCCCCTGTTAATCATACAGTGATGGCTCAAGACTTTGAGGTGCCCTGGGCCACCTTGAGTGATGGTGCCACTATCCACCAATGTGAATATTTGCATTTTTGGAGTTATTTGGAAGGAGGGGCAGCACTGGCACCCCCTACGTTTTGGAGCCCTAACCTAAAGCCTATTAGGCTTTAGCCTAAAGGCAGTCGTGGTTGGATAAAACTGGAAGAAGGCACAGCCCGAAAAAATGTACATTTGTCATTTAACTTCAAACTATCCACTATTGACCTCACCCCATTCCTAAGAGGTCTGTAAGAAACGTGTATAAGTGCACAATCGTACCTACAGTCCCTGTCCTTTTGTCCCCATTTATTTGTACCTATTTCCTGTATTCTTACTCATGTTTATACTTATACCTATTATCTTGTAAGCGATTGACAAATCAAATAAATAAATAAAAATAATATAAATAAATATTTATTCTGACCACCAGGAGCAGAACTGGACTTAACAATTATAGAAGTAGTCCTTCTAGCTGTGTCTTATTGCTGCCATCTACAGCTGCCAAGTAGCAAGCCATGTAAAATTTACAAGGCTGTGGAACTTGCTAGTTTTTTTTTCTTTTTAAGATTTTCTAGGGTCCTGGATCAAGAAGCAAAGCTCAAGTGATACACCATGGCAGGATTCAATTGAACTTCCCCCATCCCGCCTTTATAGTCTCTATAGAGTCCTGCTATGTTCTCATGGAACTCTAAGGTTTCATAGAACATAGTTTGAAAAACTCCAACATAAGATTGTAAAATACATTTGATTTATTGCTTATTTCCGTCATAGACTAACTTCAAAATAATAGCATAACAATCACCCTAAAGCAGAAATAAAAGTAAAATGGCACTTTGATCAGAATAAAATAAAGTAAAAATTAAAAAAAAAATATTAACATCAAATTACAAAGTACAGGGATTAAAATCCCAAAAGGCTTTATAATTCAGGACTCTGATAAATATAATTATAACTCTGGAAAACTGATCCAAGGTACAGCCACAGCAGTGTTTAATTTGTAAAGGTAATAATAATTAATTCGATACTACTGGCAATGTATATCTGTAAGAAGGAACCACAAAATGCAGAATGTAAATATTTGCTAATAAATTTAAATATGTTTTGTGGCAAATGCATATGAAGGCCCTGCATTGCAAAAGGACAGTGACATCCTTTCTGTGTTTATTCATCGAAGTGAAAAATGAGCCTTACTGAAAAAAAAACCAAAAGTGGGGGAGGGAGAGAGGAAAAGAAAAATGTTAATGTCACAGCCAATTGCCTTGATAAGCAATAAAAAGGGACATGAGAATAAGTTAATGGCAGGAGGATATAAAAAATTTAAAAGATGCTATTGATTTAAGAGATGATGTCTCAAAAGCTGAGGAGCACCAACTATTGACGGCATTGTAGATTTTGCAATATATGTGGTGGCCAATCAGTGTTTATCAGGCTTTCCCAGTTGTTTTATAAATGTTACTAATTCTGTATTTTTGCAAGGCAATTTGTACCATTTTTTTCAAACATAATAAATAATGATAATGGACATGTCAGCCTTTTCAAAAGTCATTGCAAGTGCAAACAAGAACGTCTACAAATCTACATATATAAAAAGCGGAGTAAACAACGAAAACAAGAAAAAAATATTTTGGAAGCATAAACATTAAATATACAAATCTTATTATTTTTGAGAATAAGGAATGTTGGCCAGAAAGCCTTGGCCAGAAATTTTTGCAGAATAGGAAGGCAAATCTCCCTCAATTAAATAAAATAGTTTATTTCTATTAGGAAAAAACTGTGTGCCAAAAATGTATAATAAATATAAAAAGTAAAATCATTTTTATTTCAGTGCACATATGTGCATATTAGAATGGTAAATGGTGATATGGTGAATAACCAAACCAAATTTTGAAATGAAACCTCTAGGTTATCTGTTTTAACAGAGAAATACAACAGTTAGCAACTGGAACCTTTAAAACCTCCCTCCTGTTTTTTAACGTCAGATCTCTGTCATCTTTTTCTATGTTTTGGGAATGTTGGCACATTTAGCAATATTTTATATAACCCAGGCTTGTTGATAACACAGTAAATTTTGCTTCACATAGTGGAAGTGTTGTATACAGCACACAAAACTGCAGCTATCAGGTTTCACATGTGCTACTTATGATCAGATTACAGATTAACAGAGTTAGAAGGGACTTTATAGGTCATCTAGTCCAACCCCCTCCCCCTAAGCAGGAGACCCTACACAATTTCTGATGGCAATCTGATCTCTTCTTGAAAGCCTCCAGTGATGAAGCTTCCACAACTTCTGAGGGCAAGGTGTTCCATTAGTTAATTTTTCTCATTGTCAGAAAATTTCTCCTTATTTCTAGGTTGAATCTCTCCTTGATCAGTTTTCATACTTTATTCCTTGTCTGTGGCAATTATAAAAAAGGGTGGGGGAAAACCAGGGTCAAGGGTGACAGTCACTGGTGGGATTCATTTTTTTTACTACCGGTTCTGTGGGTGTGGCTTGGTGAGCATGGCAGGGAAAGGATACTGTAAAATCTCCAGTCAGAGGTGGTATTTGCCAGTTCTCCGAACTACTCAAAATTTCCATTACTGGTTGTCCAGAACTGGTCAGAACCTTCTGAATGCTACCTGTGGGGACAGTGAATTACGTGTCTCAGAATTGGCTACATCCAGGTCGTGCCAATAAGTTACTCCTAATGAATTCTTTGAAGCTTTTTGAAGTTTGGCTCAAGGCTCATGATTTTATTTGGGCAATTGCTGGAATCCTGACAGTGTGGCCTTCAGGTGCCTTGGAAAATAGTTTTACCCCCTCAAGCATCAATTACCAACAAGAAAATAGCCAATCCCCCCTTCCTAACATGGAACAGGATACGTTTAAGCAAATCTTAAGGAGACATGGTGGCTCAGTGGTTAGAATGCAGTATTGCAGGCTATATTCTGCCAACTGCCAGAAGTTTGATTCTCAGCGACTCAAGGTTGGTAAAATGAGGACCTAGACTGTTAGGGGCAACATGGTAATTTTGTAAACCACTTAGAGAGGGCTGTAATTCACAATGAAGCAGTATATAAATCTAAGTACTATTGCTATTGCTACTGTTGGTGTAGTGGTATAGATATCTATCAGAAGCCTAAAACACTGTTAATGGATGTGCAATAGAAGGGGCAGAAAGTATAGTGTGGTTGAGTGTTCCTGATGCACTTGCATAGTGCAACCTTCCTCCACCCATCTTTAACTCTTCATCAAACTATTTCTGACAATGGATAAAGCACATTTACATCTGAATGCTGACACATTCAAGAATGAAACATCAGAGAATGTTCCCAGTGCTTGCATTCTCCTTATATAGGACAACATCATCAGACTTGTGAGTGACTAAGAAGTTCAGTTTTAACTTCTTGACCATGGGTATCCAGAAGTAGCCAAGAAACAACCACAAATAATATACATGGCATAGTTTACTTCTGGAATCAGACCTGCTCTTAAGAACTACAGTTCAGCAATGGACCCTACCACCACCAAAATTAATATCATTTGGATGATACAAAGGTCATATCAGGAGAATAGGGCAGAAAAACTTGACTGAAATATATTCATGGTTAGGGACTAGGGAGGAATAGCTCTGAGACCAGTAGCAAAAATAAAGATGGAATGTAGTCCAGATTCCCAGGAGGGAGGAACTGCATTCCAGACGAACAACAGACAGTGAAGTTTAGATAGTTTGGGAAGAAGAGGATCAAGACAACTCCTCCTTAGAAGTTCTCAGAGTATATCTTTAACGATGCAAGTAGTTTGATTTCTGTCTATAGCCGAGGTGGAGCAATAAAGGAAAAAGCTTTGAAGTAACTTAGCACGTCCTTCTTGGGTTTTGGAGTCTGATAGAGTAGAGAATAATGGCAAAAAATAAAATATGCTCCAGATAACAATATTCTTTTAACCTATAAATCAAACCAACTATTTATGAAAACCATAAATATATATGGCTGTGTTTCTTTAATGTTGTTGCTTTTTTCAACAGTTATGTTTTCAAAATGGTATGAAGATCCCTAGTTGATCTTGGAAAAAATAAGCAGGGTCAGGTTTAGTTAGGATTTGGATGGCAGTTTGCAAGAAAATCCCTGAATTGCAGAGTAAATGAGGAATTTAAAAAAATATCCTGGAAGAAGACAAATGTGATTACTTCCAGACTGCCACAAAATTAACATAGACATGATCTATGCAATCAGCAAGAAATGGGCTCACCTTTTATGATGATCTCACATTCATGTTGCGGACATAAAGAAAAGATTAACTAATAGATTCATTGCACTAAAAGGTAACCTGCAGTGTCCTTGGTAACAGTGCAGGAGTGTAAGATTGGTTGCTATTGTTACAAAATGGGATATTTTTGACTTTCTATTAATTTCTTGCCAACATTTCAAATCCCCACTACCACAGCAGCAAACCTTTTGAAAATTTGATTACTGTTATTATTGAAGTTTGACAGGTAATGTTTTTTTATAAAGAAAAATAAAGAGGAATTATAAAATGCAGTAGTACCTCATACTCGTTGTTAATTGGTCCAGGAGGCATGATGAATTTTTCCTATAAACAATTTTTTCTATAAAGAATAATGTAGTGAATCGCAAGGCAGCCGGCAATGACAAGTTTTACGTTCTGTGTTGAGTACCAAATAAATGATGAGAACCAGTGTCAAAATATGTTGAGCACCAAATTCAATGAGTTCAAAGCAGTTGAGTATCAAGGTACCACTTCAGACAGTTTCCTGCCCATGTAACTTTAACAACAAATTCTTTCTAATTTGGAATACACATGCTTAACTAAAATATACAAATGCATACACTTGTCTCCTCATTTGTACTAAATGTGTGGGCCCTATATACTGTGTATTTCAAATAAACAAGTATCTATAATCAGGATACTAGCTTCCAACAGTCAGCTACTACTAGTGGAACTTTTTTAGCATATTAACAGATTTGAAATGAAAGGCATATGAGTGGTCTAGTTTTTCATGATCCATGCATTTCCACTAGCAGTACTCCTGACATTCTCACTTTTTGATGAATGCTTTTATGAGATCTTTATGAAATAATTGGTAATTAAAAAGTGACATACTGAATTATAAACATTTTATTTCTATCAAGTCCTCTAGCATAAAATATATAACATAGATTATGTGTACTCCAATTAACAGTTTGCTGCATATTATACTACAAATGTCAGCTAGGACCATAATTTCAAAGTTGAGATGAATGTTATTGCTAAGTTATTTTTAATCTTTCAATTTCTTATTACAGTCTTGCCTTCTAATTTACAGCTAAATTGAGCAACAGAACCATTTCCCTAAGAGATCAGATAAATTGCAGAATAGATAGGAGAAGAGTCATGTGGGGTAATGCTATAAGCAAAAACAATCAGAAGATACTCTCACTGCACTCTATATTAATTATCCAGTGAAACATAAAGGAAGAGACATCTAACCATTCTCAACAAAGTGAGGCAAGGCATGGGGAGAATTTATTTATTTATTTATTTAAATTTATTATTATCCATCTCACTATCATACAACTCTGTGTGGCTTACAATCCAATAAAACCATTGTATAAAAGATTAAACAGAATAGACATTAAAATTAACAAGACATAGCTAAGATAGTTTGTGCGGGGTACACAATAGAGTGGGGGTGAGATCTTCTAGTAACCACCTCCAGGATATTGCCATAAATGAGCCTCAGGCCAATTGGCACAGTCAGAACAGATTGAGACTACTTGCCGTGGCCAATTTATTACAGACAACTTGCCATGGGACAACTCGCCAGAGCCAACTCGCCACAGGATAACTCACCGCAGAAACAATTCAACAAATACAAAAGTTAAATTAATTTCAATGGAACTGTGACCAATAATAAATAAGAAAGTCAATCCAGAAATACAAGAGTTACAATAGTTTTGTAGAAAAATGTGGTTACTAATAACAAAAGTAACTGAATGAAATGATTAATACAGCATTGAATTGTCCCGGAACAAGTTCTCCTGTGGTAAGTTGGCCATGACGAGTAGCCTGTAGTGAATTGTCCTAAACCTAAGTATTTCTGGGTGGGTAGACAGCATTATAAACTACAATCATCTACATAATTTAAATAAATTTTCTTGTGGATCTCTATGGTTGTTTTTATGTCTATAATGGCAATAACATTTGAAAAGATAACAAACTGAACATTTAACCAGGATTCTATAGTTTTATATATTTTTTTCTGTATCTAATTTTATTTATGGGAATTGAAGGACTAGTTTGTTTCACAATTAAAATATAATGACTGGAGCTGTATTTTTTCAGAAATATTTTTCCCTTAATAAAACCATATCATGATTTTTAGATAAGCTAAACATAAAGCACGTATCATCTGAGATTCCTTATATGAATGATAGCATTGTGAAGAATGATTAAAGTTTGTATCCAGCAGTGCCTTGGAATTTGAACTGACAGCATATGACAGTTATTTAGACAGAAGGAGCCACACCCTAAATAGGCCTGAACAAAATCTGCTGAAGATATGTTATGCTGTTGATAATATTGCAGTGCAAGATTTTTATTGTTTTAACATTATACAAATAATGAGATTGTTTTAAAATGTAATTTCCTTTTGCAGATTAAGGAAATATCTTGAACAAACAGCGCATATGGCCAACAAGATATGTGCAGTGCTCATCATTGCTAGCAAATTATTCCCTGCATGTATTTATTTGTCTCTTGAAAATGTTTCACTTGATTACTTCAGTGAACATATTCATGAGCAATTCATTCTTGTACTGCCATGCAACTGTCACAAAGATTGCTTATTTGGGATGAGAACATCTCCCCAGACAAACATGAAGGCCAGAAACCAGAAGCCAGCTTGTGCATCATTCCCATCCTTGGTCGTTAACTCACCATATTAAGCTTTTCATAGCAAGCAAGCTGCTGTTAGAGAAAGGCAAGTTGTTATTTTCTTTAGTGGGAAATGACAAACAGAAAGGGTGTGGGGAGGGATGTGATAAGAAAGAATTATTGTTAAGAGGAAGCTGTCTTCCCTTGTAGCTTGACGTATCTGCTGCTCAACTTTTGGTTTTTGGAGAACAATCCAAGCCAATTCATTGATGCAATTGCTCAGTTTGCCTTTCTGAGACTAATTACACAACCAAGAAAACTTTAAGGATCTGATTGTTGATCTATATGAAAAGAAACTGAGTTCCCAATTATTTGCTTAGTTAGTCTATGTGTTCATCCATATTATATGCTTTCTTGGGCATTTATAAATTGTACGTCATAGCGATGCTCTGGTATTGTTAACAGTAAATGTGTTAAAATGCAGTGGGCTGCCTATGGATGAATTAAGTTATGGTTTAATACAGGACAGGTTATTTTGAGCTAAAAAAAGTATTGGTATCTTTTTGGGTGGTGATATGGATAACAATAATGCTAATTTGTCTCACTAATTTAGCTAATTCTAATATAACTATTATATTAATAATTTTACTTCATTCACTCTTGAATCTAAAAAATTGGATTGTTTTTTTGAGATTTTCTTGAAATTTCCTTCTACAAATATCATGTCTAATAGCTAGAGTAGTACATTTTTAAAAGCATCATGATAGACTTCATATTTCAACAGAATAATTGTCTATTTGCAACAGGTATTTAATAAATGGCTAGTTGCAAGTAAATGTTGGTTAAACCATGTAATTCTGAATTCTTTCACCCTGGTTCTATTTATTTTCTCCTTAATAGTTTATGTTTGTTCCAATACAAGGCATTTTGTGTGGATGAAAACAATTAATTATAGGAATTCAGAGTACAAAAATTATTAACAATGCTAATTGGCAATTGGTAATTGCATCAGTATGTGTCTTACATTTATCCTATTCCCCTCACAATAATAATATCTGAATGGAAATATTAGCATCTTTCATATTTAAAATGATATTAGATAGATATTACACCCTTTCTTTACAAGAACATATTTTTCCTTAGAGCATGGTATTTATGTTTTATCTAAGTAATGTATCAAATCATGTATTTTCAGTGGGGGGAGGGGAAGCAACAATAATTTGAATGGTTATGTTTAATCTAAGAACATTCAAATAATGTATTTTCAGAAAAAAAACATAAGCAACAACATTTTGAATGGCAACAGGTATGCTGAATATGAATATCTAGTGCAAGCCTGCTGTAATATTTTTAAACCAAACTTAGCATTTTAAGATGTATGGACTTCAACACCTAGACTGCCTAAATGTTGTGGTTGCCTCAATTTTCTTAATTTAATAATAGGTTAATATGAAAAAATGACATTTTAGCTTTTAAAAACTATTTAGTATATTTGTTACCAAAATA
Organism: Laticauda laticaudata; assembly: GCA_004320025.1. Lineage (NCBI taxonomy): Eukaryota > Metazoa > Chordata > Lepidosauria > Squamata > Elapidae > Laticauda > Laticauda laticaudata. Next base: position 3,080 of record BHFT01036667.1, on the reverse strand, counting down.
TACAAAGTTTAAACAATAGGATGGATGGTCAGAAAGACTATTCAGGCAATCATTCTTCTGTCACCAAACACTGTCCCTTTCTCTTATTTCCCCATCAGCTACTTTGTTCCTATTATGAATGGAAGAAGGATTATTAGATTCTAGCTGCTTTGAGTTATTTTTCAAAATCATAAAGGTGGGTAAAAATATTAAAATAAAATAAAAGAACAAAAAGTAGGAACTGCTGGAAATGTTGTAGAGTTGGGAAGTGTGGGAGAAATTTTTGTTCCAATGTCTTCCCAATCCTTTATCATGATCTTAACCCTGGGCTAGAAAGGATTAAGCAACAGAAATGTCAATGTTTGCTTTTATTTTAAATGGAAATGCTAAGTTTTTATTTCTTTTGCTGGCAACCTCTAGACTTGTCAGAGCATTGCAATGTTGGAGCATTCCAATTATGGTTCCATGACATGAATAATATCCTATAATTTATTTAGCTGCCTTTGTCTTTTAAGTGTTGAAAAAGAAAAAGAAAACATGGGAGGATGAAAAGGGAGTAGAGATTGGGAGAAGGCTAAATAAATATTTTCCCAGCAAACTTCCCTAGGGGGTTGCTAAGCATGTTTGATTGTGTGCAAAGAAATGTCCTCATAACTAGGGGAGCCTAACACCAGACTTTTATCTGCCTGCTGATGCATAGTTCTTGCTACTCAGGATAAGATCTTACATGGCTACACTTATGCTAGCTTTTTACTCCGAATATATGAAAGAAGGGATTAAAATTAAAAGCAAAACAAATTTTAAAAAATTCTTCTACCTCCTACAGTTATGTAATAACAGAACAAAGAGAAGATTTAAACCATCTGCCACCAAGATTAGCTGTCCTAACCCCGTTTTTATTCCATTTTAATCCTGCTTGCATCAAATTTCACATTTGGGGCTCACAAGCTCATTTTATGTTTTCCCCAAAGAGATCAAATGAAACAACCTGAAAGACAATTAAGTGATCTAAAAAGGTTTTAAAAATAGGGTTGCATTCTGAGAGTGTGACAGAAAAATAGCATGGATCAGAAGAAAGAAAAATAGACATATTTTTTTTATAAAAAATACATCTTTGGAACTTTTGAAGAAAAATCTGTAAGAGAGATTTTTAAAGTTCATTTTATCTACTCAAGCAGGACACAAGGGTAATTCATTCTTCAAACTCTTTATAATGGGTTTGAAGAGCTAGGTCAAACATATGTGTATATGTTCAGTTTTCTATGGGCAAGACTCTGATATCAAGGAAACAGCACATTGATTAGTCAGCAAGGTGATGTAACTTTAAAGATTTGTTTGTATTTTCTAAACTTAATTTATTACAGATGAAATTGGAAGGTCTTCTGGGATTTTCCTTAAAGAAAATATTTAAAGTGCTGATGGCCCATTTCTCTATATTATAACCTGACTACATGTAAATCAGTTCAGCAATACATTTTGCAACTGGCATAGATGGCAAAAGAAAATAGTGATTTGCATGGATTGCAGCAACCATCATGAACTGAAGTAAATAAAGGGAAAATTATTTCACAGACCAACAGAAGCCAGACTTCTGTGCATCTAATTATACATATTGCCTGCAATGAGTGGTAGCACCTTCAAACCATTTATGATACAACTATCAAGTGCAATGAACTGGAAAAGAACAAACTAGCCTGGGAGGCAATGTTCAAAATACCCAGTTCATAAACCATACAGTACATTTAACCTTGCGGTAATTATCTTCAATAAGAATTGCAATGAGGACTAAAAGGATTTCTTATACACAGCAAATAACAAACTGCTAGCTAATTGTTAAATTTAAAAAAAAAAACAACCCCAAACAGAAAAACCATATACATTGATCAATACAAATAATAAAGGGCTACAGATTGGAATTGTTTTTGTGTGTGAAAACATATTTTCCTACATTGTGCCAAACTTACTCTGATCCCTCCATCAAACTAATAAAAAGTACCAATATGAATATTCTTTTCCAATATCTTTCTGGTCCTGTCAAGATGGCACCGACGACGGCTGTCTTGGTGAAATGCTCTCTAATGGTTTCTTTATTCCTTATTATTATCCGCAATTCACTACGGATTTCATACTAATGAGATCATCTTCTAAGAATTAGGCAATGTTTCTTTAAGGAGCAGCTTTCTGATTCCTCACCCCAGCTGTCTTTGCAAATGCAGAGGAGATTCTAGCTAAAGCCCATGTCACACTGCACCAACGGATAGAAAGAGGATGTAAAACGGAGAAAAACGCTTGCCATTCGTTGGTTAACGCGATTCATCCGTTCTGTACTCACTGCGTGCGTGAGTCATACGTTCTATCCGTCCAGCATCCGTCTACTGAGATTTCATCCGCTCAAAAGGTTTTGAGCTGCACAAAACTTTTTAAGCGGATGAACTTTCCGCAGCGTCCGTTCTCCATCTGCGACACATACGGGGAACAAATGTTCTACATCCGTTACACATCTGCTGTATCCTCTCGGAATCCGCTGCGCATCTGCGCAACTCTCATCCGCTCCAGCGGAAAATGGAAAGAGGGAGGAAGCGAAACAGACGTGGAACGTCCGCACAGCATTAGTAGCATGGACATAGAAAGGATGTAAGCGGATGCAGCTCGCACACAAAGCATTAAAATGGAAAAAACGTTCGCAGAGGGTACGTATCATGTTTGCTGATGACACAACAGTGATTGGTCTCATTCAAGACAACGACGAATCTGAAGACAGGAGGTTATACAACTTGCCTCGTGGTGTAACTGGAACAACCTGGAACTGAACATACTCAAAACCATAGAAATGATGGTAGACTTTAGAAGAAACCCTCCCAGACTTCCACCTCTTACAATACTAGACAACACAGTATCAACAGTAGAGACCTTCAAATTTCTAGGCTCGACTATATCACATGACCTAAAGTGGACACTTAAAGCCCCTGTCACACAGCACCAACGGATGGAAAGAGGATGTAAAACAGAAAGAAACACTTGCCATCCATTGGTTAACGCAATGCTTCCGTTCTGTACTCACTGCATCCGTTTTTCATCCTCTCTATCCGTCCAGCATCCAT
>BHFT01036665.1:0-25103 GCA_004320025.1 Laticauda laticaudata | reverse complement strand
TGGCAAGCTTTTTTGTCCGTTTTACATCCTCTTTGCATCCGTTGGTGCAGTGTGACATGGGCTTAAAGGAGAGAGGAAAAATATACAAATCTGACTCCCACAAAGGGAAAGGACAAGGGGAAAACAACAAAGGGTATACCTATTGAGAATCATGAAAATAAACAAGAAGCCTCCTTCCCAAGTTAGGATTATTTTATCCAACCCAGCAGAGTGATTCCACAGAACCAAAGAAGGTGGAATTCCAAAAGATTGTCTTTAAAAGCTTCTGTGGTGAAACTACTGTATCAGTGTCCTATTGTTTCACAGAGGTCTTCAACTTTTGGAGAAGCTGAAGTGGAATCATAATAGATTTATTTACTTAGGGTTTTCCACTAATCAGTTCTCACAGGCTCTGAGCAACGTACAGCAACCAACGCAACAGAAGACTACAAAAAGAGACAAATTCAACCGCTAACAGAACCAGTCTGTTGTGCCACAATCTGAGGATTGAATAAAAGCTGTCTTGTTCTCAAATTTTCTAAGGAGTCATTTTTATGAAATATGGCTACTCACAAAGGTTGGGGTGGTAGCTCTGCTCCTGCTGTATTCTCTCTTTGAGTAAGAATATCAGAAAGAGAATAAAAGGCACAAACAGACAAATACACAGACAAAAAAAAATCTAAATATTTTGATCCATTGGGTTTCTGCTGTTCAGAAAGAGGCATCCAAAACTCCAAAAGAGTTCACCATGTTAGTGTCATGATTTTTCATTTGTTCTTATTCAAGCTGTTGCCTTGCCATTATTCTAACCGATGGGTGTCAAACTCAAGATCCATGGGCTGGATCTGGCCAATAGGCTGCTGGATCCAGCCTGCAGGACCACCCTGAAAACAGCAAAGGACCTGCCTGCGGTGCCTCTGTGAATGAAAATGGAGCTCCATTTTCTCCGTTTTCAATGGCAGAGGTTTGCAGGAGGCAATTGCAGCAGAAAACAGAGCTTGGGAGCCTGGCCATGCCCACCCCAGCCACACCCCGGCCCCTCAAGGTCAAACATAATCTTGATGCAGCCCTCAATGAAATTGAGTTTGACATGCCTATTCTAACCACTTCTCCCATCTTTTGTTTCCTGCAGCAGTTTGAAGATGGTGGGCAGGTGGACGGACTCCAGATATTAGCACAACTGCTGGTGATACAGAAGTTTAGAACAGGGGTCTCTAAATTTGGCAACTTTTAAGACTTGTGGACTCCCAAAATTCTGCAGTCAGTTCCCTAGATCAAGTGGAAGAGGAATAGAGAAAGATCATCCTATAGCTATCTATTTGGGCAAGCAAATAACATTCTTCAGTTGTTTCTCAGCTCTGCCTCTTCTATGAGCTCTTTCCTTCATTGCCCTTTCTAAACTTACGAGGCATTGAAAAGAAGTCTCATTGGCTTCACTCTAATGATTACTGAATACTTTAAAAGTATAATAATACTCTTGAATCAAGGTTAATTCATGATTATAAGGACATAACCATGCAGTTTCAGTACAGAAACAGTTTGCCATTTTCTTCTTCTGGAATGTTTTTCAACTAATGTTCAAGCTCTTGGAGTTAGAAGGACATGATCAGAGATTTGGATGGCATGGATATTTATAGTACGATAAAGTAAGGTTAATGTGGATTTTAAAAATCTTATGTTTGACATATCTTGTGAGAATAGAAATTCAGTTGGTACTTGAAAACACCTTTGTGGCTCTCGGCGCAAAAGTATTCTATAGCTAACTTATCATGAACAGAATTTTATCAAGGGGTATGAGATATTTTCAGCTTCTCTATCTAACCTACAGCCATGACCTCTCCTGGTTTTCTCCCATCCAAACACTTAACAAAGCCCTACCTGCTCAACCTCTGGGCCTAGCTAAAATTGGTTGGTGGCAAAGGAACCCACCAACCCAGGTTGTAGCCAGTTTCTATTTTCATTTCCACCCAGAAAAGTCAATAAACAAATGCAAAAGTTCTAAGAAGAAGGAGGTTGGAGAGCAGATTGCAGAATCACAATTTTTTAAAAAAGATGTTTGCATTGGGGGTAATACATCTGAAACATATCATTTTGTTATTGGAGAAACATAAATTATTTTTCCAATAAGAATTTGAATTGATTACTGCCCAGATTCCCTGGATGGTAGTAGGCATTACTCTGATGATGGTAATATAATACAGCCCATGTCATCCTCTCATATTATTAAATCATACAAATTTTCTATATATTTGTGTCACTGAGCACTTCAGCATTACTACACACCATAACTCCCGGAAGGTGTGTTCATATCTATTCTAAAACTAAGACAACTATTCTCTCTCTCTCCTATTAGACATACAATAATTTCTCATTTTAAAACAAATCTTTTTCTTTCTGTTTTTTTTCTTTTGCATATTTATGCCTTTTCTAAAATTCAGTAGAAGTATTCTTTCCTAGAAATACAACAAATGTACCTTCAACTCCGTAACATCAATTTCACTGCAAATGTGCTTCACATTCCAGAGAAATCAGCAGTATGTAGGTATGTAGGTATGTCATTCATTAATTCATTCAATTTCTATAGCTGCCCATCTCAGTAAATAATGCAAAATTCAAAATATATATATTACAATCAAAAATACTAAAAAAACATAAAAACATTAGAAATATCAAAAATAAATATACATAGCAGCCATGATACTTAGCCAATTAGCAATACAGCCAGGAAACAGGACCTTTAACACATTCAGCTCCCAAGGCTTAGGAACAGAGACAGGTGTTTCGGGTCTTATGAAAGCCTGACAGGGTTGGAGTCATTCTAATCTCCAAAGAAAGTTCCATTGAGCAGGAGCTACTGGGGGAAAAGCCTATCTTCTAGTTCTTGCCAGCCAATACTCTTTGGTTGATTTGCAGTATGGATGGATGGACAGATAGTTAGATAGTAGATAAATAGATAGATGATAGATAGATAGATAGATAGATAGATAGATAGATAGATAGATAGATAGATAGACAGACAGACAGACAGACAGACAGACAGACAGACAGACAGACAGACAGACAGACAGACAGACAGACAGATAGATAGATATAGTCTCTTGAAAAAGGTGATCCCTTAGGTATCCCAGTCCCAAAGCATGTAGGATTATAAAAGTAACCACTAGCATCTTGAATTGCACCCAGAAAAACACTAGTAACCAATGCAGCTCACACAGAGGTGTTATTATGTGTGCCATCTGTTTGGCACCATTTACTAAACTCACAATTGCATTCTGCACCAGCTGAAGTTTCTGAATGATCTTCAGGGGCAGCCCCACATATAGTGTGATGATTGTCTTCAAAAAATCTTCAGTTTGAGAGACTTCCTATCCTCCTCACTGCCACCACTGTGCAACCAAATAAAGATAATTTTACATAAAAGTTTTCTTACCAGTGAGTATAAGAAGCACGAGTGTCATTGCCTAAGAACTGATTATCCTTCATCCAGTGCAGGTCAAGATCACAGTCCTTACTGAAAGGCAGCTGCACTGTGCAGTTCAGTGTTATTTGACTTTCCAAAGCTTGCTCCATAGTTAGATTGCTAGAAGGATAAAGGAAGTGGGGAAGCATACTGCAAAGATCTGTTAGAAGAAAAAAATATATACATATATATTTAAAAAGGGACTGAACTTCCAATTGCATTTCACAAATCCTCTTCTGGGTTTTTTACAGCTGGTTAACAGATAAAGTTAAGTCTAGTTTGGTTATGATCTGCATCCCCACTCCCTTTGTCACACTGATTTCCCTATCTTGTGGTAAAATAATAGGCTCAGCAACTGGTATATATGTCATTATATATATCCCTGCCCTTCCATTTAATATAGAAAAGTCACAGCCCACAATCTCAAGAAAACAGGCTATTTCTTAAATGAAAAACAAAACAAAACATTGAGGACATGGTAGAGGAAAGGGAGAGAGAGAAAGTGCTTACACACAGCTGTAATAAACAATAATTATGAAGTCTCACATTAATTATTAACTTTTTTATTAGCAGTAACTAAATTACCATTAGTGCCTGTTCAGAGTCCAATAAAGGTCACTTTCTAAGTTAGTTTTTCATCCATAACATATGAATGGAACTTCATTTTTTAACAAGTTAGGGGATAAAAAAAATCTAGCTGACCTGAGCTAATCTCAAAAAATCTAAGCAGAATTGGAGCTGGGTAATGCTTGAATGAGATAACATTCAGAATTTGTAAGGCTGAGAAGATGGGCAAACCACTTCTGCTGTCAACAAATCTACAGTACATGCACCTGTCCATAAAAGTCAGACAGGAAGGACTTTTTTGTGTATGTGTCTTTGAGTCAGTGTTGAGTCAGGTGACTGATGCGTCTAGCAGTTTTATTGGCAAGATTTTGGAAGTGGTTGCTGCTGCCTTCTTCCTAGGACTGAGTATGTATGGCTGACTCAAGGTCATCCAGTTGGTTTTGTGCCTAAGGCAAAACTAAAATTCACATTCCCAGTTTCTAGCCTGATGCTATAACCAGTGTACCAAACTGATTCCTGAAAAAAAAAATATTGTTACATATTTTCAGAATCCTTGAGGGGGGGAAATTTCCACTATTTGAAATTATTGAAATTCATCATCTAAAGGTATGTAAGGAAACCTGGGGAGGTGGGATAATGATGTGGAATAGTAGCAACATACAATGTATCCTATCTACTATACTGTAACCTATATCTTTTTTCTTTTATAGCCCTTCTCTTCTCAAAGCCAGAAATCAAACCTCATTTCTTTCTTTTCTTTTTTTTTAGCACAAATGAAATCATTTTGTAGAAATGGGTATTTGTGCATTTATTAAGTCAATTCATACTATTCTATAACTCAGATAGCACAGAGCAGAGGTGGTATTCAGCAGTTCTGACCAGTTCTGGAGAACAGGTAGCAGAAATTTTGAGTAGTTCAGAGAACTGACTGGAGATTTTACAGTATCCTTCCCCTGTCATGCCCACCAAGCCACACCCATAGAATTGGTAGTAAAAAAAATCTGAATCCCATCACTGGTACAGAGGGCAAAAATATATGAAAGTGCAGCTACTCAAATTGTGGATATACATAAAGAAGTGAGAGGACCTATCCTTTAGAGCGACATATACTCATGTACAATCCTTATTTGCCTTCTAAAGAAAATAATATACATATTTTTATTACAGAAAAATGCTACTTTTGATGTCAATACCCAATTCCTAGTCAAGGCAGAGGGACTTTTGAGATTTTTGTTTGGTTATTTTTATTTTTAAAAAAAGTAAAGGGCTTCCCAGTGGCACTCTACAGGTAGATCTTGACTGACCAGTTCTGGAAGTTTATTAATAAGCCCCCAAAAAAGGGACTTATGACCACGATTTGAAATTCTGAAGGCTGCCTATCCCCAGGGTCATCTGACCGTATTTTGGGCACTTGACAACTGATCTGCACTTACATTTGAAGCATCCTGTTGTCATTTAACAATTTACATTTCTTTCTACAAACTGATGTTTACTTCCAAAACATACCTATAACAAACAATGGGTTTGCACTGTTAATGCATTCATTAACAACATCTGCGTTAAGACTGCCATGTTTGCTGAACGACTGTTGCAAAAAGGTTGTAAAATTGTCTACAGTCCCCTGATGACCCACTTAACAACCATCATGGCACAATTATGAACATAACTCATGGACTATCTGTATTCTAAAATTTACCATATAAAACAGAAAGGAAAGAAAGGAACCACTCCTTTAATCTACAGTAACTAAAAGAGAAGACTTTTCCCACTTTAGTTTAGAGCCCAGCAACAATTTTTACATTATCAGTTACAGATGATGATCAAAATTAGTAACACTGGTAGTATGCACAGAAATTATAAATAAAATCACATGTAACAAATACAGAATTAGCAAGGCTTAGCTTGGCATATTTTGCAACTTCACCCATCTCTCCTCACCTATTTCTAATTCCATCACTCATTATTACAGGCCAATTAAAAAAATATTTCCTCTTTTTAGTAGCACCTCAGTAACAATAGATTATTCTTCAGTCATTTTTTTAACTGCACAAATTAATTTGCAATCTGTTTTTACAAGTGTTTATGTTACCCTAGATAGAATATAAAAGCAATGAAGACTTGTGTCTTTTTATAAGCAGATGTCAATTTCTATACATTTTCTACTCCAACACACAAAACAAGCTAGAAATAAATCTTATGGTCAACAGAATGCTGTTGCCAAAAGCAGACAGGTTGCACCTTCTCTTTCTCATGAGTAACTTTCCATAAGGAAACTTAAGGAATTCAGTAACATAGTGAAATTCACTCACTGCTGCAAAAAGAGCCAAAGAAATGGGATCAGGGCATTATACAATGACAGGATATCACATATTTTGCCTTACTAAATCAGCCAACATGAATACATCAAAAAGGTTGAAAGTGCAGCTCAGATGACAATGATGATAGGCTCAGTGCCCTTACTCAGAAGGAGAGAGCGAGGGGAAAAAGCTAAGCCAAACCTGCTTTTTGGTAAGGTACAGATCAACTATGAAATCTTCTAAAAGCTAAAATTAGACTGAAAACTGGTTTCTCTCAAAACACCCAGTAGAATTTCTTCTCCTGGGGTTAGGGAACATGGCTGCCCTCAAAGCAAAATGATCACTTCTCTCACTTCTTGTACTCACCCGCCATGGTCCAGATGAATAATAAAGGAGATATTTCTTTGATTATTCAAGTAAAGGGAACAGGTGTAATTGCCTACATCATTTCCCCTGAGGAGATCAAAGGTGAGGTATGCAACTGTATTCTGCAGTGTGCTGTGCAGGTGGCCGAAGGAGGAGAAGGAGAAGTTAAGCTGGTGGCAATCTTAGCTCCACTGGACGCTGAAGTCAAAGGCAGACTGAAGCAGTTGATTATCCAAAGGGCAGAACAAATGATTAACAGACTCTTGTTGGATCCAAATGGTGTGATCATACAAGCGATCTGGGTCCACCCAGGATAAATCAGAAGCTAATGGAACCATCCAAGAAATAAGTTAGTAATAAAGCATATCACTTAAAGAGCAACTGCTATATTCCTATACTGTAGAATCCATTCATACCTTTACAGCAAAAAAATCACTACCAACTCCTTAAAGCAGAGGTGGGTGACTATGGCCCCTTTATGACCTGTGGACTTCAACTCCCAGAATTCAACCCCATGCATGGTTGGTTCAGGAATTCTGGGAGTTGAAATCCACAAGTCGTCAAAGGCCCATATTATCCATTCCTGCCCTAAACATTCCAATCATTTGCTTGTTATAGGAGTTACTTAGCAGCAAAACTAGAACAGAATATTCATCATGAGCAGAATATATCATACATTCATATACAGATATGATAGTAAAAAATAAGTTATGCCACAGATTGTCTGTCAGTCTTTAAATCAATGTAATTAGTAATATTTCTCTTAATTGTGATGTTTTTAAACATGAATAATTTTCATTGCCAGCGCATAAAGAGGAGATTGGACAACAGTTTGTCTGGAATGGGGTAAAGTTTCCTGGTTGAGCAGGAGTTGGGCTAGAAGACCTCCAAGGTCCCTTCCAACTTGTTAGTCTATGTTCTAAATCACAAAGGCTACATTAACCTTTGTTAATGTAAAAAAAATGATTTTTTTCCCCCTACTGTTCCCTCTATAATATTTCCCCAAGAAACACACACAGATTCTGGGAAAAACAAAGGAAAACAAGTGTTTTCCAGAAGGAAAAAAAAATATCAGATGTTTGAAGGTAGAGAAGAAATTTAAAAAAAAAATATTATTGGCATTCTCTAATTATTTTTAGATCTGGAGGCTTCTTTTTTTGACACACAATGGTTCTTGGATTGCCATTACTGACATGAAATTGTAAATATGTTTCTTTAATAAAGTTAATGCATGATCATCAAAAATGCATTTGACTGGCAGGAGAGTAATGCCATCTACACATAGTAGTTTATTACTATTGATACCCTGCCAGCACTGACATGAAATTCAACTGATGTCCGGCAGTTAATGTTCCAGTAGCTTACTATAAGACTGTCAAAGGACAAGCTCAAATTACAAATCCTTTACCAAAAGCTTTTGCTAGTTTCGCACATGGAAGTCAAGCAGGTACAAACAAAAATGGCTGGCCAGTTATAATCAAGAGCGAACCAATTTTTGTAATGTAAAAGGTACCTAAGGCTACTATAAATTGTCTATTTAAAACAGAGTATTAAATCTTGCCAAACTCAGTGGGACATATGCCAAATAAAGAAACACACAGCCCCGGGGTGGGATTCTATTAGTTTGCACCTATTCACTAGAACCGGTTGTTAACATTCTAAGCAGTTCGGAGAACCAGTTGTTAGAAGAAATTACTGGCCTAATCCTGTAAGGAAGGCAGGAAGGAAACATTCTGGTGTTGCTTACAGAAACTGCCTCTCCGTTAACCCTTGTTACATTCTTGGCAGGACTAGACTTCCTGTCTCAGGAAAATCTCTGGAGTTTTTTCCCCCTCCTTTGCTGGTACTTTGCTTGTGTGGAGTGACCATTTAAAGTTATAATGGCACTGAAAAAAGTGACTTATGACCATTTTTCACAATTACGACTGTTGCAGCATCCCCACAGTCATGAGAGGCCAGGTGAGGAGATGCATGCCTCAATGTGAGTGATGTTGAGTTGGCCACACCCAGCCAATAACATGACCACCAAGCCAAGTCCACCCAGTTACATGACCACCAAGCCACAACCACCAACTAAGCCATTCCCACAGAACTGGTTGTTAAAAATTTTGAATCCCACCCCTGCACAGCCCCCTTGTTTGCTGTCTCATAAGCAGAATATAAAGACCATCTACAGCAGGGGTGGGCAACTATGACCCTTTTGCGACTTGTGGACTTCAACTTTCAGCATTCCTGAGCCAGCATGGTTGGTTCAGGAATTCTGGGAGTTGAAGTCCACAGGTTGTAAAGGGCCAATATTTACCCATTCCAGTCTACAGAGTAGTTCTGCCACTTAATTTTGTCATGATTTTTCTCTTCTATTCAAAAACTACAGATGAAAAAGAATCCAAGGACTTTGCCATTCTAAGGAAACCTATTTCATGGCCTCACTGCCATGTTAATATGTTGCATTAAAACATTGGTTAAACTTAAGGACTTTGCTCCCTGCAGAAGTTCTGTTCTTTTAGCTTATATAAATGAACCCTTATAGCAAGTCTATGCATTCCGATAGGGAATGCTTGCAAACTCAGATTTGCCATAGATGTTTATATCTTTGACAGGATAGCTCTTAAACAATTTAATTTTTTTCAGATCTTTTTCAGCATTTAACTTTACAAAGTGGATATCTAATCACTTTCTGCAACCTTCTGATAAGTAAAGTCAATGGGGAAACCAGATTCACATGACAGCTGTGTTACTAATTTAACAACTTCAATGATTCACTCAACAAATGTGGCAATAAAAGTTGTAAAATGGGGCAAAACTCACTTAACAAATTTCTCACGTAGCAACATAAATTTGGGGCTCAATTGTAGTCGTAAATTGAGGACTACCTGTATTAAGAAAATTGAGTTTAAGAGCTAGAATTACCTGAAATTCAGGTTAAAAAAAAATCACTGTTCATAGATTGTATACATTTCCTTTTTTTCATTCCTGGGTTATACATATCAACTGAGAAACCTCCAAAGAACATTTGACTAGATTTTTCGAATAACAGTTCAGGGATAAGCATTATAGATTTTATTTTATCGGCCCAATTATTGTTGGAGACAGCACTTTTTGGCCCAGGCACTCTTTGGGTGAGTCTGGTCCTAGAAGTCAATCTAGAAAAGGCTTCATGGGATACAAAAATGTTGATTTCATGATGAGAAAGTTACCTCCTGGAGTGTGAGGCTATTACTGAGAAACTCCTATTTTTAGTATTTACTAGCTTCGTTTTAACTAACATCTAGCAGAAGAGAAGGCCTCCACAACAAATCTTAATACCTAGCTAGATTTGTTCACATGACTGTAGATAGTCCTTCATATAACCTGGTCCTAAATACATTTTTATGGTTAGAATTAGATTTCAAATTAGGCCCAGAAAATGGACAGCTAATATAAATAGCACAAAACTTCTTGAAATGTGCCCAGTCAATACTTTAGTAGCTGCATTTTAAACCAGCTATGCTTTCTAAACCTTCTTTAATGAACACTGTTCACTGTCATACAAGTTCTGCCAATTTTTGAAACATTCATCCAAGTAACTGAACTTTTAAGGTCAGAGCCCAAAGCAATTAATGACAAAGGTCGCTTAAGTAGTAAGGTGGGGGGAAGAGAGAGAAATGTATAATTGGAAAGAACACTCTGTTAACCTTCAGCTCACCAGATAGCTCAAAGAATAGAGAAATGATTTTGTGAACAATGTGGCTACAGCCTCCATACGAAAGCAAATGAAAGCAAATTTACTTTATCTCACAAGCCCAGCCCTATTGTTAGGTAGGCTGAACTAGCTCCTTCAAGTGATAGAAGTTGGAAGCAAAAGGTGATATCCCTCTTGACCCTCTCATCACTTCCCCCTTGAAATTCCTTTCTGTTCTGATTCTCCCTGAGGTGATGTTTTTATGTCAATAATGACAGCTTTCTTTTCTCCCTCAGTATCTTCTCCAATATGTCACAAATAAGGCCCAAACATCCACCACACTGGGCAACAGCACAGCTTTTCCATCAGTGAACAAGACCGTGTTTGTTGGCTGTTCTGGCAAGTAAGATTTATATCCATGACTAAGAAGGCCTGCACACCAGCAAATATACAGGTGGTCCTCGACTTACAGCAGTTCATTTAGTGATCGTTCAAAGTTACAACAGTGGTGAAAAAAGTGACTTATGACTGTTTTTTACAATTATGAATGTTACAGCATCCCCATGGTCACATGATCCAAATTCAGATGCTTGGCAACTAACTTATGACAGTTGCAGTGTCCTGAGGTCATGTGATGCCCTTTTGCAGCTTTATGACAAGCAAAGTCAATGGTAAGCCAGATTCAGTTAACAACCGTGTTACTAACTTAACAACTGCAATGATTCACTTAACAGTTGTTGCAAGAAAGGCCATAAAATGGGGCAAACCCAACTTAATAGATGTCTCAATTAGCAAGAGAAATGTTGGGCTCATTTGTAAGTCAAGGACTTCCTGTACTGCAAATTTAAATTTATGGATGGAATATTCTGTGAAGAGAGTTTACATCGAGCATTCTCACATCATAAAAAGTGAGCTTGGAAAGGAAAATCAATTATTTCCTTTATTCTTTTTTAATTGGCTACAATAAATTTACATGAATGAGTGCCATGGAAAATACCTTCTTCTAAATAAGTAACAGAAAGTACATCAAATACAGCATTCTGACTTTATGTTGATACTGAACCATAGCAGAAGCAGTCTTCCAGAAGTTTTCTTTTGTGATCTCATATGTAGGGATGATTCACACAAATTGACACTTTATGGTTCGGCACTGCAAAACTTAAGTTCAGCCAGCTGCCTTTGGGCAGATCAATTTTATTCCACATTTCTTTTGTTTAAGGCAAGACAGAATTTATCCCCTTCGGTGGTGGGATTCAAAAATTTTTACTGCCAGTTCTGTGAGCGTGACTTGGTGGGTATGGCTTGGTCGGTGTGGCTTGGAGGTCATGCCCATGGGTGGGCATGGCTGTGTGATCATTGACTGGGGTGGTGTCAAAAGATAGAAACTCACTTTCTGGAGCAGGGGGTTGGACTAGATGACCTCCAAGTACCTTCCAGCCCTGGATTGCTGTGCTGTTTCAAAGCATCCTCTGGAGTTGTGTCTATTGCAGGGGTCTTCAAATTTGACAGCTTTAAGACTTGCAGGCTTCAACTCCCAGAATTCCTCCTCCAGTCATGTTAGCTCAGGAATTCTGGGAGTTGAAGTCCACAAATCTTAAACTTGCCAAGTTGGAAGACCTTTGGTCTAGTGGCAAGGTTTGTGGTCCTTCCTTCCTCTCCTTTTTCCCCTCCCTCCCTCCCTTTCTTTCTTTTTCTTTTTTTTCTTTCTCTTTCTCTTTCTTTCTCCCATCCCTCCCTCTTTCTCTTTTTTTGCAGTACCTCCCACACCCCATTTTTGGCCTAGTGGACTTCAGTGAAGCCTCCTGGGAGCAAAAATGGGGCCTGGTAGGGTGTGCAGCCCCCCCCCCCCCAGCACCCCATTTTTGGCCTAGTGGGCCTCAGGGAAGCACTAGAAAAAGAAGCATTTTGAAGTGAAGGGGTGAATCAGCTGTGCCCTGTGATTTAGATTATGTAGAAAGCCATAAATCCAATGATTTCCTGCTTTCTAGCTAATCTAAATCATGTGGCACAGCGGATGGTTGCCCAGCTGATCGTCGGAAATACCAGTTTAAATGAACTGGTAGCCTTTTTTTACGACCGTTTCAGCTAAACTGGTAGCATTTTTTACTACCAGTTCAGCCATATCAGGCCGAACTGGTAGAATACCACCACTGAGCCCCTTCTTCATATTCACATCTATAGGTATACATTCACTGTATATCAGAATTGCAACACAATTTAATCTCATAATAATGCTAGCTCAAATGAAGGTGCAAGCTGTGTTATGTTTCAAATAAAGGAATCACCCTTCCCCAATCTAGGCATTTCATAGCTAAGTTCCATAGTCTATAGTCAACATGTCTGAAAGACATCTTAATTGAAGAAGGTTGCTCTGAAAATGGAAATGCAGAAAACAATTGTGCTCTTCCACTGTTCATGCTGCCATACATTTCCCAGCTGATGAAGCAACCAAACCCAGTCAGTATTTTTGCATTAAATATAATTCATATGTATTGCACAGTCCTAGCTTTTCTGTAATGCATTGTGTGAGTTTTCATGATAAGCAGGTTTTTCTAGATGACCACCCAACAGAAGAATTCATTGTAAAAAATTACCTGGTTCTAATAATGCAGAAAGTTCATTGTTAGGCCTTGTATGTATTGGTTTTATTTTACACATTCACTATATTACTTTCATTTTGCAAAGAACACAAATAGCTTTTTGCTTAATAGGGTTGGGCTGAGAAAGAGTGAAAGAGAAAGAGTGGCCCAAAGTCACCCCGACAGCTTTCATGGCTAAGGCTTTCATGGCTGAGACTTCAACTCACGGTATCTTTGCTTTCTAGCCTGGTGCCTAGACCAAACTGGCTCTTTTAAATGGCAGACTAGATTCTAATCCCAACACAACCAATTTATATAGTTTCAAATCTGCTTGTTAAAAAATATTATTAAGTGAAAACATGCAAAACCTGCTTTCAGGTATGTCTGGATTAAAGATATAAAATTTTGTGTCATACTGTATTACAGCCAGGTGAAATGTACATAGTTATCCATCTCTACAGCACTGCACTGATACCTGCTCCTGAACTCATGGCAAGAAGAGCTGAAGTCTGAATGAATGTGATCTATATTACAGTGGAACTACCACTAAAGTCATATGGCTGCCTCTGATTAATTGCAAATATACAGATAGTCCTTGACTTACGATCACAATTGAGCCCCAAATTTCTGTTACTAAGCAAGACAATTGAATTTTGCTCCATTTTATCATCTTTCTTGCCACAATTGTTAAGTGAATCACTGCAGGTGTTCAGTTAGCAACATGGTTGTTAAATGAATCTTGAATTGACACTAAATGAACTATTATAAGTCAAGAACTACTTTCCAAACTTATAACGATCTTTCTAGAAAGCTAGCAGTAATACAAGAAATGGAAAAAAATAAACAAACAAATGGCCTAACAAATAAAAGCACAGTATGTTAGGAAACAAACACTGGATCTATTCAATCAGCTATGTCTGTAATGAGCACTGTACTGAGAGGAAAATAGACTCTCTGGCCTACTCTGAGAAGATAGCTCTAGGCATTCTCTACAAAGGCCTTGTTCACTCTGTGCTTGAGTATAGTAATTGGCTTGTGGAGGTCAGACCGGATTTGGATTTCTGAAGCTTTCTGCACCCAATAAAAGAAACTTTATTGAGGAGGATACGAAAGGGGCAAGCAAAAGCAGAGAGAAATGAACCACTGTCCACTCCCAGAAACTCTGCAGAAAAGTGGTGATATCTGACGGTGAACAGAATTTCAGGAAACTTCAGTAGCAATTGAGTAACAATGTTCTTTATAAATTAGGCAGCTTACAATAAAAGAAAATCACTTTGATTAATTAACTCTTCTGAAAGGCAAGGAACAATATCAGGGGGGAAAAGTCGTCTATTAGGAAGACATGAAACTAATATTCTGAGCTGTGAGAAGCAATGATTGAAATAGGTCTGTCAAAACAAAGTTCAAAATACAGCCTTAAATACTAACAGTATTTTTGCATGCAAAGCATGATTTCCAGAAAGATATTTACTATGCCTTCAAAAAGGAGAGACAGCTGGGTTAAATAACAAGAACTGCACGGAAGGGTATTCTGACTGGAGCAAATAACAAAGAAGGGAATGGAAATTAGTCAAATGGCATGTAAAACTCAGGCTATTCATCTTTAAAACTCAAATATAAGGATTTTCCCACCGACCCCTCCACTGCCATCACCAAGAGCAACAACTTCCCTACCTTAACAAACTACTGTTCTTTCCTGTCCAACCCCTCTGGCAAGGCAGAAAGTAGAGGACAAATGAAACAGTCCAAACTGAGAGAAATTTTACAATCATGTTAACTTATTCATGAATAACACCCTGCAAATTGGAGAAGAGAGTAAGAAGCATTACCTTTCTATGGCTTCCCTCCCCTCCACTTCTAGAGGCAGATAGGTAACTTCAAAAGGCAGTGAATTCTTACGTGCCCTTGCTATACACTCCTTTATTGCCACAATTTTAATCACATGATTATCCAACAGACCCAGCCGGTTAAGTTTTCTCCCCTTTTTATGACCTTGTGCCTTTCTTTAATGACTTGTTCCTTTTCTCTGTCCCCAATCACAATCCTCCAAGCCTGCACTCCAGAGAATCAGGACCTCCTCCTTGTTCTCATTGCTCTTCCTGTTTTTCCACCTGCATAGATCGGAAAATGCAACTTAAATATTTCAAAAAACAGTAAAAGCTACCCAACCTGTTGGTAGCAGCCAAGCATTCAAGTAGAAGTTTACTCAATAGCTATGAAACAAGTTTCTGAATAGCTCTGCAGCTGTGAAGAGTGCAGCTTTGTAACACTGGGTCAGCCAATGTTCCTGAAACTTGGCAAGGGTTATTCTGAAGCAGTTAATATAAAAAGAAAAAAAGAAAGAAAGAAAATATCTCAAGGAATAAAGTAGAAAACCTCAATTGACAAACAAAAACAGATATTTGCTTCTATATAAAAGAAAACTTTGCAAAAATAAGCAATAACATGTAACAATTACTAAACATTGTGTCCAACAGTGGTAAAACAGGCTGAATCATTTAGACTATCCAGGCTTCTCCCCTCTATTTTGCATGCATATTAATATAATAAACATATCTGTAAGTTCAAGCCCTGAGAAAGTGTTCTATGAGCAACAGTTCAATTTTGGAAGAAACCCACTAAGAAAGTGACATTTTCTCTCACAGAAGCATTTGTGTTTCAAATATAAATTTGGAAAATTGATAGACCCCCCCCCCTCACTGTCTTGTAGTCAGTTTATTACCTGATTAAAATTGCCACTCATATCTAAGCATGCACAAAAGATAGCTATCACTTCTTTGTCACTGAATGTAAATAGCAGTAAACTGTTTATTAACAGATACCTTATCTATGTTAAATATTTCTGACCGAAAATCCCAAAATAACAATTGAATGCTGTATGTGAAAGTATGCCCATCTGCTCAGAAAAAAAGCAAATGTGAGCAGAGTGCATCTTAAGGGGAAAACAGAGGAAGCATTTTGATTAAATTGCGTCTTGTAACAAGTTTCATTCTCATGGGAGCCATTTTACAACAGGACAAGTTTTTGCATAGCCATATTTCTATTAGTGTATCTTGTAATATGCTGTCAAAATTGCAGCTGTGCAAAACCAGCCCTAAAAGGTTGAAGCTCCTGAACCTCAAGTAAAGTTAAATCTTGTAATTTTCAGCTGTATCAGAATTATGTTTCAACAAATCCACTTGATAACAGGCTGAATGTAATACTTATAGTCCTTAATGTTGCCAATCAATAATTGGCAAAAAAACCAAAACCTACAATAGCTTTTGGAACACTTTGTACTTTAATTGTGAAGAGCAGTTTAAAAGTGTTCATTGTTCTTTTTGTAAAATGCCAGGTATCTGCTATGATCACTGAGCAATTCTTTTTTACTTTAGAAAGTTTTAGAAATTAGGTGTCACCATGCACATTTAATACTGTTTGATTGTATAAACCTAAGATAAACCCAGAGTTCTTCTATATCACATGACCTAAAATGGACACCTAACATCAAAAACGTCATCAAAAAAGCACAACAAAGTATGTTTTTTCTGCACCAACTCAGAAAGCTCAAACTGCCCAAGGAGCTGTTGATACAGTCCTACAGAGGAATGATTAAGTCTGTCATCTGCGCCTCTATAACTGTTTGGTTTGGTTCTGCAACCCAACAGGACAGACACAGACTTCAGAGGATAATTAGGACTACAGAAAAAAAAATTACGACTTCAGCAGCAGAGTGGTCAATGCATGGAATGCACTGCCTGACTCTGTTGTTACATCCTCTAACCCCCACTCTTTTAACCTCAAACTAACCACTATTGACCTCACCCCATTACTAAGATATCTGTAAGGGGCATGCATAAGTGCACCATCCCTGTCCTATTGTCCCCATTTATTCGTACCTATTTCCTGTATTCTTACTCATGTTTATACATATACTTATACCTATTTCTTTTAAGTGATTGACAAATCAAATAAATAAATAAATTACTACCAACCTGCTTCAATCGAGGACCTGTATACTGCATAAGTAAAAAAGAAGACTGTGAAAATATTTAGAGACCTCTCCACATCCCGGATATAAACTGTTTCAACTCCTTCCCTCAAAACAAACACTTAACAAGAGCACTGCACACCAGAACAACTAGACACAAGAACAGGTTTTTCCCGAAAGCCATCACTCTGCTAAACAATATAATTCCTCAATACTGTTCAACCCTATTAAAAGTCTGCACTACTATTACTATTAACCTTCTCATCACTCTTATCACCCATTCCTTCCCACTTGTGATTGTAGGACTGTAACTTTGTCGCTTGTATCCTTACGATTTATATTGACTGTTTCTTAGTATGAATTGATTGCTGACTGTATCCTATGACTATCATTAAATGTTGTACGTTATGATTCTTGATTCTTAATGAATGTACCTGCTCTTTATGTATACTGAGAGTAATTTACACCAAAACAAATTCCCTTGTGTGTCCAATCACACTTGCCAATAAAAGTATTCATTCTATTCTATTCTATTCTATTCTATGAGTCACTGTTATGAGATGGGCAGCCATAAAATTGGACTAAAAATAACTTAAAAGCAGTAATACAAATTATTTAACAAAAACTGAGAAACTCTCATCAAAGTTAACAATACCTAAGTGTTGTTCATTTCCTTAAGAAATTATGAGTTTTTATTATGATGTTAACCATATAGACTTAAGAGTATCCTTATGCATTGCAGGATGCAATCCAAGAATACAAGTATAAAGACTTGAAAAACTGGTTGAAGTATCACTGTAATCAGTTTAATTTGATTTCATGGAAATCTTTCCTTCTCTTCCTCTCACTCTCCCCTGCCAGTAATCTGAATTCTTTATTGATAAATGTGAACACAATCCTGTTCACATTAAAAATAAATTACATTTTGTCAGTAAAGCATATTTTGGAAATAAGCATTTTTAAGACTGTAGCCAGCAGTTATAAATCTATCCTAATTTAGAAGCAGGCCTCAATGAAATGAGTGGGAACAACCTCCAAGCATTTTAGGAAATTATGCCTTGTCTAGGAATTCCAAGAGTCTTCAGATTAAAGCAGGTTTTTGATTCAAATCCAGATTAAATAAAAGACAAACCTCCCACTTACCTGCACTGGATAACAAGAGACTGAGATGTAACGCTTATATACGAGGAGATAGATTTCAAAATATAGCCCTAACTCAATACAAATTTTCCATCTAAATTGTTTGGTTGCATTTTTTCCCGACTACAATAAGAGATCAATGTATATTGGAGACAATGATCTCAATATCACCTGGTTTGCCAGATATATTTTGTTTTGCTGAGGCTGAAGTTTTGCACACAGGAATAAAAAAGCAGAGCTCTCTTTCCTTCTAATGGAAGAATCCTTATTCCTCACTCCTAAAATCCAACACTTTTTTTCTTGCAAAGCAGAGAAATGGGCCAGAGAACTAGACGTGATACTTTAATTAATTCGACCAACCTCTTTCAGGTAGCTTAACCGACCTTATACCAAAGGCAACCTCCTGCTAACCGAAGCCAATACTCTGAGTTGCTGATACAGTCTTCAGTATCTTTTTTGTTGCTAGGGGAAACTGTGCCCGACACTCAGGTAGGTCATGGGGTGGTTCCTCATAACTTTTATGACAAAGCATTCTGGGTAATGTAGTTCGGCAATTCCCAGAGTTTGACATATCTTTGTGACAAAGAACTACAGCTCCTAGCATGCACTGGTCATGCACAACTGAGTAAGGTAAATGTTTTATATTTACTCAGGGTGTGTCACACAGGTGATAGAACTGATAGACTCTGATATTGATCTAAGGTGTTTCTGGAATTTTAATCCTATGCTTTTGTTCCCGGAGATTAAGCATTTAATTTACTGAGGCTTTTTTTTTCCAAAGTAAATGTATATGGGGCTGAGTTAAAACAATGTTAGTGGGCTTAGAAACTACCATTTGGCTTTATTTTTTGGACTCCAGATTTAGGAATGCAGGCAGGTGCTCACTTACGTAGATAAGCTCCTAGATGAACCATGTACTTTGAAATGTCCTTGCATTAAAACTACCAATCAATGCTACTTAAATAGAAAAGGGAATATTCCTGCTGAAATATTTAACAGTCTGCAGAGTCAGGAAAATGGACTAAGATCATAAGAACATTGTATCTTCACTTGTGTTTCTGTACTTTTGTCTTTCTGAAAGAAATATAGGACGCAGGTGAATAGGGCTTGGTTTTCCCCTTTTTGATGTAGAGTTTGATGCAAACTGTGCTTTGAAATGATGGAAGATGTTGTTAGCATGGGACTGAAATATTTTTTTCTCGTTCCCAAAGATATAAAAGCAAATATTTTTTTCTGCTGGGAAATGCACTGCAGAACTAAGTAATTATAATTTCTCTCCCTTCCTTTTTGGACTTCTTGACCCATCTTTTAGACCTGGTGTTGATTTCATCTTCCATTATTCATTTTTTTTTTAGAATGTTTACTACATTGGGGGGGTTGTTGTTTGTGTTTCATATATTAAACTGTTGGAAGAAATATCCTTCTGGGTTCAGTTCCAAGTGGGGAAAAAGACACTGGAAACATGGAGGCTGTTAGTAAAGATGGTTTAATGGCGGACAGCAGGACCACATGGCTTGAAGCTCCAAAGAAGGATGATCACATGCTTCAAGGTGAAAGAAGAGATCAAGAAAAGGGCTGAGGTGCTGAGAGTGCCTGGGTTTTATAACCTTTGTTGGGATTTGAATTGGAGCTTTGGAAGCTTGCATTCTGATTGGTTGTCAGACTCCCATAGGCCATGCAGGCGAGAAACTCGTGTAGCTGCTCCTGAATTCCACCAAAACAACAGTTTGTTGAGCCTTGCTGCGATGTGCATGCACTGAAAGGCTTTTGACAATTGCTATAGCTTTACTGGAGATCTTTGTTTAGTAAGATATTCTGCCCGACCCAATGCCACCCATAAAACAAGGTAGCGGGTGAGCTTCGCTTCTGAGTTTCTACTCTTTTTAGAGAAATATTCTTCCCTTTTTAATAGTTCCCAGATATTTCATTTTCTTGAAAGTGGCGTGCTAATATGAGGTAGGAAGCAGAAAAAACCACCAAAAGATTCGTTATCCAGGAAAAACAAGGTTTTATTCACGTGTCTGCAGACGGGTCCCCTCAGGGCATTGAAGGAAACACAGAGCCAAATTCATGCTCATCTTTTATCCCCTCTTACGAGGCCTGGCTTCACCTTCTTTCTGTTTTCAGCATGTTGCTACATATATCTTCGAAGGTTCCTACTAGCTCCCGTATCTAGCAAAAGCAGTACACGCTTTCTGACAGTCGCCAGCACTTTATTACAATTCCCTATTGTGTCTAGCCTTACTTGTTTTCTCGTGCACAAAAACTGGAACACTTTCTTATTTAGAGAACTACTGAGTTTTGAGACACACTTCCTTATCAATTCAATGGCCCATCCAACAGGCTTCAGTTCTGCTCACAAATCCCCCTTTTTCTTTACTCTTGTCTCACTCAAGAGCAGATCCTCTGCTTGCTTTCAGAGTGATTTCTCTCTGATACATCATTAGGAGTTCTGCTTTCCTTGCTTTCTTCTACAAAATCTTGAGACACCAACGGATCTCCCTATCTGTTCCACACGATTGTTATTGCACCAGGCAGACACTGAACACAACAACACAACAAACCCAACAACACAGCATATAATAAATCAATATATTCCCATTATTGAATCTAAACAAGTGGACTGGGAAGCCCAAGACCATAGTGCTCCCCACAGGTCTGCAATGAGGAGTCACCTCTTTGTGATAATGGTAAGAGCGAATACGATTCTTCCAATTACTTTTACGTCTTTGTAATGTTGGGTTGGAAATATGAATGTATACACAGCAATGTGAGATGAACACACAACACACCCTTTGTTTTTTTTTTTTTGGATAGGCTATTAAACAATGTCTGAAAGCCATAGCCTATTTTGTATAGTAGCAACCTGTCTTAGTCAGAAAGCTCGGTGTTAATCATTTAATTTCTTTTATGTGTATCATTTGACGATTGTTACTACGTTCTGAAGTTATGTTAGACTAGTATCTCGTAGTTCATGGCTGACTCCCAATGGTGTTATTAGACCACGTGAGATTGGGTCCAGAGTCTCCCGGTAATGGCCAGATTCTGGGCTCTTTATTACGTTACTGCGGGGCCCGCTGTGGAAGGCATCAAGTATATATCACCGCGTACACATACCCCGAGTTGTACATGTGCCCACTCCAGTAAGTGGCAGTTCTCCTGTATGCTATTCCACCACACATACCCACCTAAAGTTTCCATAGCATAGGGTCTGTTGTGAGGTTCTGGTCCAATGATCATATCTTCAAAATGCATACACAATCTTGATACTGATCTTGATTAAATAACTAAGTTTATGATAAACTCTTGTATAAGCTATCGCGTTACTACCGGATGATGCATAGTCAAAAGGTCTTATTACATTTTTCCCATCTCCTAACAATGGAGCCCTCTAGTTCATTCTCCTTAAAACATCACATACTGCCGTTTCCTTAAAATGAACAAAATCCTTCTCTTATATTTCGTTCTACACCAATTTTTCGATGTCCGTGCCCCGTGGTCTTAGTCTAGTTCTGTGATCAATGGAATCGCTTGATTAATCCTTCACTGTTACTTCCTTGGCAAGTGCATGCATAACCCAGCAATGGTGAGTTCAAGAATGTGAGAACTTCTAGATCCTTTATGGAACACGTTGTCATCCCACAAAGTCTGTTCCCATAGTCACCTGCAGGTCCAACTAATTGTGAAAACTTCTTTTGATGTATATAGTGTAAAATATAGTTGCAACAAGTAGTCCTTTCCAGAAAGTTCAGCCTCGACATCTTCCATGGTGCGTTTCTGCTGCTATTTCTTCCAGGTTAACCTTACGCTGACCTGTCCACTGATTGCCTTACCAGTACGTTCTGCCTTCTCCGTGTCGCGTCTTCTTGGGGCTGCTGCTTGTAATGCGTCCAGGCCTCCCTTCCCGAGTACGGACTGCATTCAGTCGTCAGTATGCACCTGGTACGGACCTTCCCAGCTAGTTGCAGTTTTTCACTCCTCCAATGTCTTTATCAGGACATAGATCCCAGCCCGTGTGGGTTTGGTACACCAAAGGTGGTCGTTGCACAACAGTCCCTCGTTCGTAAGACAGAAAGCAAAGCACCGAGACCAGTGCCGCAATATTTCCTAAGGAACAAGTCGCTGACCGTCTGAGTATGGGATTGCGTAGTTTGGACAATATGGGTCTCCCCATCAGGCATTTCAAAGGAGAAACCCTTGTCTTTCCTTGGACGAAGTCTGATCCTGAGCAGAGCTAAGGGAAGATTCTTTGTCCATGCAAAGCTATTTCAAGTTGGTAGTTTGGTTCAAGTGTTTCTGCAGTTCCGCGGTTTGCTTTTTCAATTTTTCCACTGCGATTTCAGGATGCCCATGGGTGTGTGTAATTCCCATTCACCCCACCACCTCCATTACCTTTGCAGAAACTTTTGGTGAAATGAGTTCCTCTGTCTGAATCTATTTGCTTCCATCATTCCATATCGTGGGATAATCTGTTCTAGTACATATCTTGCGTTACTTGGGAGCTGTGGCTCTCTAGTGGGATAGCCTCTACCACCCGTCTATTATCTTGATCACAAGCAGGTATTGCCAACCCCCCTTTTACTGGCAACTCAGGAAATCAATTTGTGCTCTCTGAAAAGGCCAACCCCACTAAGGTGCCCGCCCATCTCTTTCTTGCGTGCCGCTTCTATTTACTTATCCAAATAAATCAAACATTTCAGCAATGCTCTGAGCCTACCGTCCACATCCCTCAGACTCCAATAGTGAGCGTTAATGCACAGACCAAGGCCTCCGTTCCCCAAGTGTCCTCCTTCATGAAACTTTTCTCCAATATTCCCCTCATAACAAGGTTACACCACCTGACTCCCTCTGACGTCTTCCATCCCTCTCTAAACCTTCGTCATAGAGTTCCACTTGGCAATAGACAATCAGATCTTCCGCGTTCCCCAGGCCTGCGCTTTCCCCTCCAAGAATTCTCTGATTTAGATCTTGTCTGTCCTATCACCACATCAGGACTGGCTTCTCAAAAATGGTTTCATACTTCAATATCCTCCCTTCGGTCATCCAAGGGTAAGCCAGCTGAACTCAACAACTTGAGTTTAACTTTGCTCTCCACCACCAACACGCGTGCTGCCTACAAGCCTGAACAACAAACTGCCATCCTTTCCACAGCCAGCTCCAAACCCTTGCTCTTAGGAAGGCTACCGCTGTACCATGCCCCCCCCCACTTTTGGGCAAGACTCCAAACTCTGCCTTCCCGAGCCACCGCCACATGACAAATAAACTGTAATTTCAGTTGGTAAAGGCCCTAAACCAGCGGTTGACAAAGCCTCTTCAGCTCTCCCACCTTTCACTATCTCCCTCCTCCCATTCTATCTGCTCTACCCTTTCCAGGCAGCCTTTCTATGCAAAAACTGTGCCAACACTGCTGAATTGGTCTACCCTAGATCTACAATACCCCAATAATCCCAAACGCTTTCCGCACCTCTGCGGTTCCTGGAGGAGCCAAGCTCATTATCCCCTTCACCCTCAGGTCCAAGACCTTCACCCCCCGACTAATGTAATGTCCCAAAAATATTCACCTTTTTTTTTCCCTACAACCCCTTCACCTACCTGCCCACACATCTGATGATATCTTCTCATCTTCGTTTAGCATACACATGCCGAACTTCCTTCCTTCTATCCCACAGATTCTATTCCAAAACATCCAAAACATAGTCTCTTCCTAGCAATTACCCCTGGAATCCGGAATATATAATATTTCGGTTTCATAAACCACATCATTCACCAATCTCCACCTCTTCCAAAATCTTGACCTCTTGGGATCCCCAACTCACCCCAAACACCTTTAAAGTCGCTTTGACCGCCATGCCTCCCTCTACCGGATCGCATACAATGTCCGGCTTGCCCAGTGTGATCAGGAACACCTTCCTAGATGGTCGGACCCACTAACACATGTTACCAGTGGCCCCCGTGGTCCCTCTTGGCGAGCCAAACTTCCCTAATCGTTAGGCATAGCTTCGTTCCTCTGAGTTTTTGGGACATTCGATGCGCAAAATATCCTTCTTCCCGCAAATCTGAAGCATTTCTACTCGTAGACGCCGTTGGAACGACCGCCTCGATTCCCCCTGCGACCTCCTTGCCTAACCGGGCGTCTTCCACCTCCCTGCTGGAGATCTTTCATCTCTCCACCTTCGCCCGATCTGACATCTGGGTCTCCCTGTTTTCCTAACTCATCTTGCTGCCGTTTTGCACAGCAGCTACCATCATCTGAGACTTCTGGTTTAACGCATCTCCGTTCACAAAAACTGTTGGGCTGCTCTCAATCAAATCTTGTTCATGCCCAAATCAGTCCATCCCTCTGTCTCTGGATCTTTTCTGGATATCTGCCATGCTTTGGTGACAAATTGCATCTTCAGAGAGTTCTCGAAGGCAGGTTTCTGGCTCCACTCCGGCGTACTGAGGTATCCTTCACGACCCGAGCACAGAAATCCCCGGGACTCATCCCTTTCCTTGGTTATTCAAATGCTTTGTCAAGTTTTCCCTTGAAGGATGGCCCAATTTTAATTCCCGTCCAAATGATCATGGTTTCGTACTCTCATGTCCTCCCCTATGAGCATCATCCATGATTCACCAAATTTGGATCGCCTATGGAACTTTGTTGTCTGCAAGCCACTGGCCCTTTCCTGCAGTCTTCCTATCCCAGCACCATTGCTGCCCTCCTAATGAGGTTTCCTCTCCGGGTGAAAAGGTTCCAAGAATATACATCATTCTTGTATGTGTTATTCATTGCGGCCCCAAAACAATTCCAACTGTTCCACCACTCATGAGCATTCTCATGAAGTTTGGAAGTTCTTTTTCAGATCCGTAACTCAGCAGATTTTGAGGGACAGCCACGAAAACGGTGACGATTCCCCATGCGCATCATGCCATTTGGACTTCTCTGACTGGAAACCGACACCGATGGCCACCTTCCTCCTAGAGCAAATTCTCTAGTCCTTGTGTAATGACCAGCCCTTCTGAGCCGATAGCATGTGGAGTGGAGGTGAGCCTGGCCAACTGACCCAGGGCCCGGCCAAAGGAATCCTCCTCTCTGGTTTGTGTT